>JAGDQP010010658.1:524-26178 GCA_022664845.1 Lepisma saccharinum
TTCCCCCACATAAAAGGCATCACAGAACTTGCAGGTTAGGATGTATAACATTAGGGGTGTGGCATGTACCCTTGGGATTGAGGGTGTACCGACCATTAGCAGTATTGATAGTGATTGTGGGAGAAGTGATGAAAATTGAGCAGACCATACATCTGGGTCTCTGGTATGTCTGTGCGCCGGTTTGGTGTAGTGGCAAGGAGGGATTCGTACGGACCAAGATGTTTCTAGGATTAGGTGGATGTTGAAAAACTAATCTAGGTTTGGTGGGGAATATTGATCTTGTGTCTGGGTCAGATTGGAGAATGTGGAAATTAGAGTGTAGGATGGAACTGGGTGATTAGAGCCGGTGGGTTGGGCGTCGGTGGGTTTGATTTTTGAATGGGTTGAGTGTGTGACGATGTATGGCGGATCTGTTTAGTTAAAGGTTAGAAGGGTAGCCTCGGTTGACTAGAGCCTCCTGGAGGCGTTGATTTTAAGTTTCAGCAGCAGAGGTGATGGAATTCAGACGTTGTCCTCTGAGGGCAAGAGAAAGAAATAGCTTTTTTGGTGTAGTAAGGATTTGAACTTGAGTAGTGTAAATACCGCATGTTGTTGACAGGTTTTACTTGAACAGAAGCAGTGAAGGTGTTGTTTCCGAAAGTGATGTCGACGTCAATGAATCTGACTGTTTTGTTAGAGATGGACATACTGCTTTGTACCATAGATGTTACTTCCTTATATAACAACATTCCTCATGCGCATGGCTTAGCAGCTTTGGAATTTTTCGTTTAAACTTTTCAACTCGTGGTCCAGCTCACCTACACAGAACAACTCCTTAACCAGAGACCGAAACCTCATATTCCAACCACAACTTTCCTACAAGGTAACCAGAAGTTTTTGCTGTTTTTGACGTCCCATTAATCATGCGCTCACAGAGAGGAAACAAAATGACGCACGTCTCTGCCAAGCGATCGGGAGTTAGTCTGACCATCGACCTTCAGTAATACAGGCATGGTGCTCACACACACACATAGCTCGTCCAGTGTAAAAGAGAAATGTAGCTATCGAAGTACCTTGTTCGCGTGTCTTTGTTGTATGACTTTAAAGTGGACCTGTCAGCTGCCGCATCAAGTCGCCGCATATGCCAGGCATTTAGTGAGAATGCCGTGAACGAACGCACAGCCAGGCATCGGTTCCAGAGATTCCGTTCGGGAGATGTGAGCCTTGCTGATGAACCTCGCAGTGGATGACCACATGTGTTGGATGACGAGGCCCTGAAAGCAGCCACCGAGGAAGACAGTGGTCCAACGTGTGATTAACTTGCAGGAAGGTTCCATGTTTCCACTGAAACAGACTGCACCTCCATAGCATAGAGAGGTCGTACAAGTTAACCAAGTGGGTATCCCATACATTGTCGGCAGCCAGCAAGGAACAACGAGTGACAGCCTGTTTGTCCTTGCTCACTCGGCACCTGAACACACCCACATTTGATCGCTTGCACACTGGTGACGAAAAGTGGGTCCTCTATGACACTCCCAAGCGTACCAGACATTGGTTGTCACCACCTCAAAACCACCCACGAAAGGTTATGCTCTCTGTATGATGGACTTGTCGTCAAGTGATGCATTACGAGCTCCTTCCACCTGGTAGGACCATCACTTCTGACCTCTATCCACAGCAGTTGCAAAGGGTGCACTATGCATTGCGGTTGAAGGTGCCTTGGTTTGCCTCTTTTTCTGAAGTGGTTTCTGAGACTTCTATAGAAGAATTTCGTGCAAACAAACTCGACACCTAAAAGTTCAAGTCCCTAAACAAACACATTGACATTAATGGGGTAACCTTGAAAAGGGGAAAATGTCAGCAAGGGTGAAATGAGTGAAATTTCAGGACTACTGAAAATATATCGAAGGTCAGCAATAGCTATCGATATCGACTACAAAGTATTGAGGAAATGTAATACCGAGCCGTCACCAATATTTTCTAATACAAAATAATTAAGTGTTCATATTCATTCAAATCCTTCTATATACGTAGTATGTAATGAATACTAGCCACTATACTTTACATACATCACAACGAATAACATGCTCTTAAATTTATTCATTATTGAATTTACTTCCCAATATTTACCTGGCCAACCAATTCATTCTGAGGATATCCGAACATCATATGAGTGAAATGATGATTACATGCTTCAACTACTCCATCTTCATTCAATACTAACAGTCCACTGATGTTAGCAAATACCTTTAACACAGACAAAAGGTTTCAATTAATATGAAAATCACATTGAAATATCAATATATAGTTTACCGATATAGTGGAAAATGTAAAACAAAACGTACCTTTTACCTTGTGTTGCAAGTATCCTCTTAATAATCAGAAATATGCTTAATATTCTAACTAACGTTTTCACAGACACAGATTCCTGCATAATCGTGTGGGAAAAAAAAGATAAGTTAAGGGAGATGAAAATGTAGACCGATGTGGCTATCTAGTCAAAGCACTAGGTCAGTCAGCACGAAGGTGTGACAAGATGGCGGATGGTATCATTGTTCTGCACTTAGGAACAAGTCTTTCCGTGCGGAATGCTGGTGTAAAATGATTGTGACGATATATTGAATAGATCGATGGTGTAAGAAATAAAAGCTATACAACGTAAAGAAATTATTAAAATGAAAATACAAACTATTGAAACGTTTTAATTGTATTATTGCGGTCTCTGTAAAAGGGTGCTCATATTTTGTCCTTGGTCTAAGTTAAGTTCGGGTTGCTTTTAGGCTTCAGCAGTAATAAGTGCTGTAAAGTGGTGTATAAGTGCTGTAAAGACTTATACAACCGATGTCGAAAACTTTCAACTCAGTAACTAGGGCTAGGAACGTGGTTGAGGTGTCGTTGGAAAGGTTTCGCCGCAATTTTTCGAACAGAACATTGATCATCCAAATAGAATGCTCCCTGGTGAAGGATGGCGGTAGCATATATGCACACCTCACTCTCACACGTAACTCTACATAATTTATTACCTCAATAATGTTATTCACACGTGTTCATCAGTCTCACACACACATCAACTTAAGCCACTTACGTTTCTATATAGTTTCAGCTTCTTTCTAAGAGGTAATAAACTACATATCTCATGCATGAAAACTAGATAGCCATAAAGCCTAAGGTCAGTCTTGTGACGTCAGAGTTGAAATTATCTGATGTCACACTGCAAGCATGCAGCATACTTAGATGCAAATACTTCTTTTCATTTCTCATCTGAATCTTAATTCTTTACTATATTCTTTATGTACACATTATGTTCGTTTAACTTTATAAACGAACCCAAGCTACCTTCGCTTTAGATATATATTTGGTTTGTTTGAAAAACAAGTTAAGTTGCGACGCCCCTGGCGTTTGAAGAGGCATACGTATTCCGTTCGTGGTGTGCATTACTGGCGTAGGTGACGTCACACCAACACCATACCGTGGCGCCACCTGTTCCGCGTGTGTCTGTGGAGCAGTATCAAAATTGACGCACTACTGGAAACAGGGACAAAAGCGGAGGTGCGCAGTGCGATCCAATTTCTGTATTGCCAAAACACCAGGTCCGCTGAAATACATCGACAGTTGCAGACAGTGTATGGGAATGCAGTGATGTCTCTTAAGGAGATGTGTAAGTGGTGCAAATCATTTGACGAAGGAAGGACTGATAGGTGTCACAAACCGCGACCGGGAGTCCAACATCATCGTCTGGGGAGGATATTGCTGTGCTGATTGAGGAATGCCGAACAATCACAGTCAGTGCGGGCGGTAACTACGGAAGCAATCATTTCGTCGAAACGCGCCCATCATATAATGCATAATGTGTTGGGCTACAGGAAAGTGCGTTCAGCGTGGATGCCGAAATTGCTATCCGAAGACCAAAAAGCCATGCGAATAAGCTCTGACCCATCTCTAGCGGTATAATGTGGAGAGGAATGGGTTCTTGAAACACATCGTGACGGGTGATGAGACAATTGTTCACTTCACGACCCCAAGCAGTCGCCGATCCTCACTCACATGGAACACCTATCGTCCCTTCCTTCCAAGAAATTGAAGGTCACGGCATCCCAAAGCAAAATCATGATCACGGTCTTCTGGGACTATCGAGGTGTATTGCTTATCAATGTGATGGAACATGATAAAACGGTGAATGCCGACAGGTTTAGCTGCGCCCTCAACAAATTACGCACGGCGATTCGAAGGAAGTGACAGGGACTACTGTCAGACGGTGTCATTCTGTTGGATGACAATGCTCGTCCACACGAGGCAAATACCACCAAGGACTGACTGGCTGCGGCATTACGGCTTGGAGATAATGGACCACGCATATTACAGTCCCAATCTAGCACCTTCAGTTTGTTTGGCCCCTGAAATGATACCTAGGAGAAACGCACCTTCAAACAGAACATGAGGTGCGTGATGATGTGGCAGAATGGCTCAATTATTGTGACCCCCAGTTACTCCATGATGGAATCTTTGCACTGCCACAGCGATGGAACACGTGTCTGGACCGACGAGGTGGCTGTGGGTCATTATAGAGCAGGACATCCGCCACGCGAACACATGTAATATGTTCAACTATATTATTTTGTTCCCGTAACGACAGTACTTCCCTTATTTTACAAACAAACCAAATAAAATGGTAAAACAAAATGGTAGAAGCAAAGCTATTTACGCAACTGGATACAAAGACAGGCGTACAACAAGAACATCACAAACATAATAAAAGAAGTGGCAACGTTGTAGAAGTGTGTTCACACGTTATGTTATTTTCGAATTGAATTGAATTGAAGACCTTTTGGCATCTTAGGCCGGGATAGCGTTGGAGAGAGGATGTTGGAAGGTATCCAGGCCTATATTGTAGGTACCATATCAGCATTTGCATGTTATTTTCGAATTGGAAGAGACTGCTGGGCATACAGAGATCTAGTAATTTTAAAATTTCGTCAATTTCTATGCATGAGTATTTGTTTTTCACTAGGAATTTACAATATCAGAGGTATCGAATAATTGTGTATATAAATGACAACTATGAATAAAGGCAATTGTGAATATTAGAGTAGAATATCCTCTACCAGAAGGCCAGTTGAGAGAATTGTGCAATAATAAACAAAATATTTTTTTAGTAAACTTCCATAAGAAAAATAGATCAGATCCAAAATTTAGAAAATATAATTAACCTTTCGGCATGTTTAATTGAAAATGGTTGGCACAATTTTAATGATACTAACCAATACTCTTAATTTTTTTCTTATTATTAACATGTATAAATGATACCAGCAACAATATATCAAAACATGTTTTGAATTTGTTCTTATTCTGTGCAAGACAAATCAAAAAATTTACACAAGAAGAACTGATATTCTTGATTTTTATGTTTTAAGTTTGACATTAATTTTAACTTTTTCGCTTTGTCTTCTAAAGCACCTGCTTCAGCTTCGGCATCAGTCAGAATAATACTTTTTTACTTTACCTTTTAACTTCGAATATTTTTATTTTCTTTAAGGCTTTTCTTTTTTGAGTTTCTCTGTCATTTCTCCACTACGGTCTTTCAAGTATTCATTCCTCCTGTTTGATGCATTTCTCACATAATGGAGCATTTCTGAAATATCTATTTACACTGACAAGGGAATGTTATTTGCTCGATCAAAAATTCTGGCGAAAAAAAAATATGTTTTTCCTGAAGAATGCGATACGCTGAGATCAGAAAGAATGATCAATCATCTGTGAATTACTATCTTCCTATCCAAACTGACCAATGTTTACTCAAATACTGTATAGTACAAAAGACTGGAAACAACCTTGAAGTCGTAAACACGTGAAGGGAGCGAGATAAAATATAGAATATAAGGAATGTAGATGCTGGGCTACCAGAAACTGGAGATGAGAATCATGGCAGCCATCTTGGAAGCCGCCATATTAAAACTTTTTCGAGAAATTATAATGAAAAGAGGGTCATATGACATATCGTTTCAGGCTAGCTTGTTCAAAGAAATTCAAATCTGAAGTAAGTGTTTATCTACCTTTACTCGTGTAGAAGATAGAACCTCTCAATATTGGAATTTTACGTCCTACAACATGTACGGAAAGTGGTATACATTTGGGAGGACACACAAAACCAATATTTTTATCAAATCCTTATGGACATCGTGAAGTATATTCAGTTCAACAGCGGCGCAGGTATGCTTGAATCCGTTGCTGGATATGGTTTAGTGCGTTGATTATTCAGGATACTCTGTCTTACTGATGAGTCCAAAAAGTGAAATTAAAAGACTTGAAATTCGGTGAACGAAAGTGGTATTTGATAAAAAGAATGCTTGTCTTGTTTAAAAGTGATAGTGTGTGGGTGTGTGTGGGGGGGGGGGGGGGGGGGGTTGTCTACGAAATTATTAAAACAGAAGAGAAGCGAACAATGGCTACATTTTTCAAATGCGAATTCTTCGCATTCATCACCATCACACAACTGCACGCTAATACCAAAAACTTGTTCTATAACATTGTGAAAGTTAATAATTTCTGCTGAAACTTCATATCTTGACCTTTTCCATGCATAGATTAACATATTTTGAAATAATTTCTCACAAAGTTGATTATACACAACTGAAAACATTTTCATTATAATCACTCGGCCATGAAGTTTGTTTGAGAAGTTTCGAAGCTACATATCACAAAATCATGAACTCTTCTCACGTAAATCTTCAGCTGGTGAAACAAATACACGTCCAATGGTTGTACGTATTTTCTTCGTATCATAGACCTGCCTCTAGGCAAAACAATGATCATATATTATTACCAAATCGGTGTGATTGAAGGACTTCAAGATTTTCACACTAACATTTTCTGACGGCCTCAGCCTCAGATTCCTAAAGGCCTTAAAATAGAATTCAAATTAATATTTTCTGAAGATGATGTAGGTCTTCTACACGATACACTGACTTTCAAGTGACCCAGAGATTGAAATCAAAGAGGCTCAGTTGGTAGAGCGTTAGCTTCGCAATCTGGAGGACCCGCGTTTGATTACCAGTGCCGACCATCATAACAGAGTTTTTCCCTGTTTCCTTCAGGTACAGATGCATGCTGGTATAGTATCTTTAATAAGGCCAAGTCCAATTTATGTCCCTACCCTGCCTCCAACTCTACTCCGACCTGTGAATTGAATTGAATGAACCTTTATTGTCCAAGCAAAGTTCAGCATACGCTGCTCTTCTATATAACCCAAATACATGAAAATAAAAAATATATAGAGATTACAATACATTACAAAAAATATAGAATATAATACAAAAACATAAAATACACCCTAAAATATATTACGTAATATACGAACAAAGTAGTGAAAGTTCATAATAGAACTATGCAATTAAGTTCATAATAGAACTATGTAATTAATTACACTCGATATTACTCATAAACTTGAAATAAAATTAAAAAAAAAAAAGTCCAAACATACAAATGCAAGTCATGAGAGTCAAAAATGGGAATTAAGGCGCATCAGATCGGGTGAACGAGGAACCTCTCAATAGATCGATCACTGTTGAGGACACCGAGGCGGAAGGAACACTGCAGACTGCGTTCAGACGGCATTTTTTTTTATTTTACCATGAAGATGGATCACCACCTACTACGCTAATGAGTTGCAAGAGTAGATGGATATACAATTCTGGCATGTTGGAGCAGTCAGCAGGGACACCCCGAGTGCTCCACTCCTTCACTTGATAGAGCAGTTGATTGTAAAAAATCAACGAGCTACACCATCTTCAGCAAAGGATTCAAGCATACCTGCGCCGCTGTTGAATCCAATGTTTTTCGCAAGGTTCATAAAGATTTGAGAAAAATACTGGGTTTGTGTGTCCACCTAAATGTATACCACTTTGAACATATTTTTCAGAACGTAAAATCCCAAAACAGAGGGTCCCTATCTCCTAAACGAATAAAGGTTGGTAAAAACTGACTTTACATTTGGATTTCTTGAAACAAGCTAGCCTGAAACGATATGTCACATGACCCACTTTTCATTACAAATTTTCGAACAAGTTGCAATATGGCGGCTTTCAAGATGGCTGCCATGATTCTCATCTGCCGTTTCTGGTAGCGCAGCATCCACGTTACTTGTATTAAATATTTTGTCTCACTCCCTTCACACGCTTACGACTTACAAGGTTGTTTCCAGTCTATTGTACTATACAGTATTCGAGTAGACATTGGTCAGGTTGGATAGGAAGAATGTTCGTCCTTTCTGAACTCAGCATACCACATTCTTTAGGGAAAACATATTTTCGCACCAGAATTTTTGTTCGAGCAAAAAACATTCCCTTGTCAGTATTCCTCCACCAGCATATACAGCATCTAACATTTCTCTAAACAATCAAACTTTCCACTTGTAGATTTCCCACAAAATACTCCTTATTAATGGTAGTGCTCCTCTCTTCTGCAGTATTACCATGAAAAAGCACAAATTTTAAGCATGAAGTTTTCAAAACAACTTTGAACTCCTTCCTTCGCCGAACAAAATCATGGAAAAAAGAATCAAATCTCTCATTTCTGTGATTAAAAAATTGCAAAATTTTAAATACTGTCGCTTAACCGCGTCAGCAACTACAGGTGTCATTGGCAGCTTTCAACAAATATCTCAAGAGCAAGTGTAATGTGATTCCCAAAATAGTTTTACTGGTCATAGCTTCTGGATGTAACCAATTGGTGACCCTTGTTACGTTGAAATACATTTCCCCATAAGATTTTTGCACAGTTCTTACAAATATTTTCTGCATTCTGCTTCAAGTACAAAACTTCAGTATCCTTCACTCCTTTACGAGATGTAACAGCAAAAAATCCAACACTAATAAACTTAACTGGTTTTAAGATCTCACTGTCAAAAACATTTATTGAGGTCATTCTTTATTATGTTGTTACCTTTAAAATATTCTCTTTCACAAAGCGGCTTAACTCATCCGCTTCGAAGTACCTAGATCATTCAGAAAACCTGTAGCAATGGATTGCCTGTCTCGTATTTGGCGAAGAATTATTCTAGTTCTACAGATACACTGAATAAACCTCAATTTTGCAGGTAATAGTAAGTCACTGACGTGGCCTTAAAAAAAAAAATGATGTTTCAGGTTCTACTTTCACTGCATTGGAATGCGTTTGAAGACAGGAATCATACACGTAGTTATGGTACGGTTGATAATTCTTGTGTTCTCCACTCACCCAATGGAGAAAAATTTAAAGGAAAAACCTGTTAGAATGAACTTTGTTTTTCTTGAAAGAAAGTCCTTGAATAAACAGTACAGGGCTAGCAAGAACTTACTTTCCAAACAGCTTTGGTGTGTGTGTAATCTAAGAAGCTACATTAACAATATTGCAATGGGAATATAAAATGTATGTTAGTAAGACACACACGACACAAAGTAAACAAACAATGTAAACATATGCAAATAGTGTTTATGCAAACAAGAAAGAGTAGCAGAAGACGCCAACTCCCAAGTGGAGAAACAAAGTGAAAAATGCCTTCGTTTAATTATAATTTAAAACCGGATAGTGAAAAAGAGACAATATTTTTGGATTTAAAACTCAGTGTAATTACCATACTTTAGTGGAAACCAGCTGGAATTGAAAACTCAACCAGGATTTTTCTATTAAAAACCCACTTTTTTTTAATTGTTCTTTCAAAAAAAAAAAGCGGAGTACATAAACACTAAATTTATGATTAAATGCCTACAATTTGTTCTGGAGCAAGGACAAGACAAGACAAATTAGATAATTCGGATAAAGAAAATAATTCAGACGAAGAAACCAAAATCGCTACGAAACCTTCTTTCAACTTACCACACTTGACCAAATTTTCGGGAATAATAAATAAAGATCCAGAAAGTTTCTTTATGTTTTTCGAACATCTAGCCACTTTGCAAGGCTGGACCAACAAAAAGAAAGTAAGGATTCTTCCGATTTATTTCCAAGATGTAGCATTGGATTTAATTTTCCAATTGCAGGCACTGACTCAGATGACGGATATTACGTATGACAAGTTAAAGGAGAAACTTTCTAGCTTAAGTCGTCCTAGACTTCCTCAGTATAAGGCTGAAATGGAGATCAATCTGGTACAGAGCAAGAAGAATCTATAGATGCATACTTTCTCCGTAAATTAAGGGCCATTAGACACAACCTTCCGAAGTGTTCAGAAGAGGCGAAGGTGCATTAGAACTACTAAGAAATTTTCTTACAAAGATTTCCCTATAAACGCATGATACCGTACAAGAACTTCAAACCAGATTACAAACCCTACAGAAATCTCAGGACTTAACGAGGAAGAGAGATTATGTGTAAAACGTACAAGCTTTTCAAAATTTGTAAGAGTTAAGGGGAAACACAAGCCATAAGAAGCAATGTTAAAAACAGTTTCCATAGTTGAAACTAAACTATTTAAATTTAAGAAGTGAAATTTCACGCCATAATAGGTATAACATTAAGCAACAACTTGTGACCCAAATTTATGCCTATATTAGTATATAAAGAAAATAAAAATATTTTAAAAAGCCTATGTTCTGTTTTGCTGGGTCGCCGCTAGATGACGTTTGAGGGATCACTGAACATACCGATGCGACGTATCTGCAGAAATGCAGTATACAGAAACGATCAAAAGTGCAATTGGCGATCTTACATGAAAGAGAAAAGTAGTCTGATTGTGCTAAAAAGAGTTTTATTTATATTACAACTGAAACAACTGAGATTCGTTTCCGACAGAATTTGAGATGTGTCCCAGGAAGCTATCTCGCTTTCTTGCCAAGCAGAGGTTGTGTTGTGTTTCAAATTGCGAGCTCTTTGTAAGTGATTCAGCCGTTCAGTACCTGTAGAGAAACTGGTGGGAGTATTTTATTGCTTATGAAAGAAAACCAAAACAGATGGTGTCAGCACAAAGACGAGTAGGAGAAAGCGAAGGTAACGACCATACATTTACAAGACGGTAGAAAAAGAAGGGTGACTAGTGATTGACTGACCAGCCCTTCTCAATGCTAAAAATGTAGAACAAAAGACGGGCTTGGAGTGGGTGACACACAACATAGTATTTCCACTCGCCCTGGTATTTCTATTTACTGTTTCCGAAGGTAGGCTACAGAAAAGTCCTTGAGTGGGTGGGGGGGTTGGAACGGCGTTAAAGATTAGTTATATATAGATTTCTTTCTATACTCTGTGACGGCTCATGGTTTTTTTTTTACAAGCACTTCAGAATTGCACGGGGCTTTGAGTGACCAGATTACGGGAAGAAAAAGCAGACACAGTGTCGTCTGGATAGCTGTAATCTGGCCTGCAGATTTTTAATATTTTTCCCCTTCATTTTTAGCATTTAAATAATAGGGTGGTATGCAACTCGGACAAATTTATTTCCTGAAAATTATATCGCGACATGATAATTGAGAGAATCACGTAGAAGAGAGTTATGCCAGCATAGTATCTTTAGTAAGGCTCTGCCGAAGTCTTCCTACTATATACACCAGGGCCGGATCTAGAAATCTCCCCCCCCCCCCCACTACAAAATAATTTTAAGGTCTCCCACTCAACCTTAGAATAAGGAGAAGTTTATTAATCATATTATGCGTTTATCGGCATAAGTTATAGAAAACAAATTATATAGTGAATGTTAACTTTAATTATGGTTACATTTAACAACTGTGTATTTACAACTTCATACACTTCTTAACGAGGTAATCAAAGTTACAATGAAAATTAAGTAATAATAATAATAAATTTTATTGCAGAAACAAATGAGAACATCAAATGTATTACAATCGTCAGATATACATTAACAGAAATAAAAGGTTAAAAAGTTAGGGTTATACATAAAGGAGTACAGTAACAACTCCTTTGTGTTTTGTAAATTGAGAATTAAGGTTATTTCAATTACCACAGTATGTAAATACATAATTATGAAAATTCAGAAGAAAAAATCATTCTTTAGGGAAAAAAACGTTTCTGCCTTGCTTTCATATCTACAAAATATTTTATTAATCCCAATATTTTCAATTAATTTTGGACTGTTTGTGGTGTAACATTAATTGCATGTCATGGGCATTCAAATTATCATAAAAGGTCAAGAGATTTCAAAATGAGCCACATTTTACGTGTGATACAGTCTGTTTCTCCTCTTTGTTGAATTTGTCCAAATACTTTTTTTACTCACAGTAGTTGATACCTAACATTCTAAGATAGCTAAGGACTAACTCACTCACTCTATGGCTTATGGAGCTCGCAAGTTCATCACCGCAGTAACAAACGTTCCCTGCGGTGGATAACTGGTATAGCACTCATCTCTTCTGCTAGGGGTCGTCGGTTCGATTCATGCTCCTGCCACCTGGGCTTTCTAGTGGACAAACACCGTGTGGGGGTTTTTTCTCGGGGTTCTCCAGTTTTCTCCTACTTTATTCACACTAGACATCTCGTTGAATATTACTAGTAATCCGAATTGCAGTAGATGTGGATTAATAAATTATATAAAATATCGTATAACTAAGTGCAACAATACTGTTATATGGAATTCTTATTGTAAAATAATGGCTCATATTTTACGTACACATATAAGAAACATTACTTAGGAACGATATGTACAATTCCCCCAATATATAGCCTATACTAAAACTAAAGATTGATATGTTGGTTAACTATTACCATGCTTGAATTTTCTAACAACTTAGAAATAGAATCAGAATCAATGTATTGTAAACAACTGGTATACTTATTGTTAACATATTCACTACAATATAGAAGAAAATACTTCGCGTTTTATGAACGAGCTATATATTAAATTACTGAAACATACCACTGCACAATACTATGAAACTATGTATACTATACTTATAAGTTTGAAATTTAGTTACTGTAAATAAAAAGATGTAATTCTTTAGTACAATATAACAATAATAATAAATGGTAGAGTGCAAACCTCTGGTGCTAGGGGTTGTATGATCGATTCCTGCTCATGGCATATTTTTTTCTTTTTACAAGCTATTCAGTTTAGAATTGAACAGGACGTTTGAACATATAAACTAGAGTAACCAGATTATGAAAAAAAAGGGACAAAATGCCGTCTTGATGTCAGTCATCTGGTCTGCAGGTTTTTTTTTTTTTTTTTTTTCAATTTTATAATTTAAATAAATAATGAGGATATTGCAACTGTGACAAATCTATTTTCCGAAAACTGTATCGTCACACTGCGTGATCATCGAGAGAATCACTTAGAAGCATGGGCGTCGCCAGAACATTTTCCAGGTGTTTCCTCCATAGTGTTGGAAAGGGTCAAAGAATAATATATTGCATATGTACATTATTATTATTATTATTCAACAAGTAAGAAAGATACAATATAAGTAAAGATATTGTAAATAAAATTCATCGGGAAAAAAGTTTACGGTACGCAAAAGGAAACTTCCATGCTTTTACAAAATGTGGAAACATTTTTATTTCTTGAGTGTGAATAAGAATTGTTAGTAAAGAAGCAGCTCTAAAAATAGGGAAATTCAAGATTACTGAATGTTGTTAATAATACAAAACTGTATTGTTCACCAGAGTCGGTTAATTTGGTTTACAAATGTCCTTCTCAAATATAAATCTATATTTGTTTGATTGCATAATTCAACTACACAATTTACAAAACAAATCCAAAGTTTACAATTTTTACTGTTCCAAAATATAATTGTAGCAACAAAAATAAATAAAAAAAATATATAAATAGAATTATTATGTAAAAGTAAGGATTTACTGCCGAACATTTAAATTTGAACTAGTCATTATTAGTGATAAGAAGGCAAAGACCGTTAGGAAGAAGGGGACCGAGACGGAAGGGGATAACTTCTACACTTCTTCCACCTTACTGGTTAATAAGAAATAGAAGGTTGAAGTCGAAGAACATGGTTCGGTCTTGCCTTGTTTATTTTTACGTATCATTTGTTCGCGACTGCAAAGGTCACACAAATGAATACAAAAAACTTCACTTTTGTCCTGGAATGAAACACTGCTAGGTTGTAGCGTCACCTCGCACACCGCAGCACGCATCGCCAGAGACGTACGTATTTAGAGGGTCTGGCTGGGCCCCCGAAATTCATTATTTGTTTGTTATTATTCATTATCATCATTTGTTTGTAATTATTTCATTCCACGCTTTCGGCAGCCTGTAGTTCCGAAACTATGCAAAATTGGAAAATTTGCCAGTGGAACTTTCGTCTTGTTTTGATTTCAGAAATCACCCACAGAAATTTGACGGTGTAGTTCATAAACACTCTGAATATAATAATAATAATAAATGATGATGATCATAAATCAGCCATATTCGATCTACTACTGGATGAGGAATCTCCACGGAGGGAGGAGATTGGTCTACTGCTCCCACGCTGACCAGACGTTGGCAGAGGAGAGCCTAAGCTCTCACTGTGATTGCCACTATCGTTTATTCATAGCAGCTCCCCAATTGCATCACTATGCTTGGTGGGCACCGTTCCAGACCCAGAAGCCATGGAAAAATTAATTGGCAGCAGTGGGAGTCGAACCCGGAACCCTTAATTTGTAGCCAGAAACTCTGTACGGCTGTGAAACTTGAACGTTGAATGCGCAAACGACTCAACGATTAAGAGTCACGCAAAGAGTAATGGAGAGATGCATGCTAGGAATAACTAGAAGGGACAGGAAGACAAATTAATGGATTCACCTACAAACAAAGTTAGAAGATACAATCAAGGCTGCGAAGAAGACGAAGTGGAGCTGGGCAGGTCACATACCTAGACGAACAGATGGAAGGTGAACGACAAATGTATTACATTAGATTATTAAAGAAAAGAAACGACCGACATCCATATGCAAGATGGGTAGATGAAATCAAGCGTTTTTCAGGAGCTACATGGATAAGGATAGCATCAGGCCGTGATATGTGGAAAGCGGGAAGCCTTCATCCAGCAGTGGATAGAAAATAGCTGAATATGATTGATATACATTATATAATATATATATAAACTTCAGGAGGAGACCATGCAGTACACAGTGAAACAAAACCGTTTATCATAAACAGGAAAATTACTCTTGGGGATCCTCTGCCATAAGACATGGTGAAGAGGGGTCCCAGCATGAAAAGGGTTGAAACGCTGCTCTAGTGTCTAAGCTTGCTGTCTTCAGCCTGTTTTAATTAACTATGGATACAAAGCCTAAATGTAATTATATATATATATATATATATATATATATATATATATATATATATGTGTGTGTATGTGTGTGTGTGTCTCCGATGAATGAGTGGCTATGTTTATCGCCTTGTAATCAATAGGTTTGAAAGGTTCGATTCCAGGTGCGAAACATTATGCTATCCCTCCTGAATATCTAGCCAAATTCTTTGCCTTCACTTTCTAGAGCTAATCGGCCCCACTTGGTGAAAGTGTTCCCCTACTAAGTTTTCTCATCCACTTCGAGCATGGGATGAAGACGAAGAAACCGCCAAGCAATAATTCTGTCATTCAGCACGGGTTTTCAATAGTTATTTATGGTGTGTATGTTAGGAGGTGGAGGCAGGCAGGGGTCGTCATAAAAACGCACCAGAGTTCCGATAGCTCAAGCGACAACGAGGCAGAAAAAAATAGCCATACAAATGTAAACAATACGTTTACTGTTGACTTTCTCTTCTCTCCCCTTCTCATTTTCCGCCATTTATAAAAAAATAGTGTAAACAGCTTTTGTTTTCACATGAAGAGACTGTATCCCAAATAAATGTACAGTAGTTATTTCGTAGCACATTTATGCCAGTAAATACTTTCCGTAGTAACAAATAGTAAATGTAAGTTAGCAACACTATCGACACGTAGTGACATCTAATGAGAAAAAAATGACAACGAGTGAAGGTTTAGGTCCTTCTTAAACGCTCAAAATCCAAAAATGCAAATAATGAATAATCCGCATAGGAATCAGCCTTTTTCCCAGAATCCAAGTTTTTACATACAAAATCCGACCCCTCAAAATTTGCCTTACCAAATTATAAATGAACAAAATTCAAGACAACAACCAAATTGCTCAATGTATACTTAAATACCTAATCAAATGACCAATCTACAGTGTTCCAGTACGCAAACACTACCTCCTTGGACCACTCAAGAACCCATTATTTCTTTCCCAAAAGTAGAACATGAACTCCTGGATACGAAACTATAAAACAAACTTTTAAGCAAAACCCAACCTACCAAGTGAAATTGTCCCAGTCTAATCAGACCTTACCGCAACCTCCTATTCTCTCATTCTACAGTGCACAACCTATGCCACATGGCCAAGTTCCCATTAAACATATAATTGACATCTAAGCTTACCAAACTGAACAAGGAAAACCTAATCAGATACAAAAGAGTAAAAAAAATGTTCATCCTCAGTCCAATTTGGATAGTATTACGAACAAGTCAGCAGAATTATTTCTAACAGCAAAAAATACATCTTATAAACCACAATAAAAGAAGGGCAAAAATTCTTACAATAAAATCGGAAAAAGAATGGCGAACAAGCATATACAAAAAATTAATATACAAAGAAAGAAAATAACCAAAGCAATGCAAGTGGTACAATTACAGTTTGCTCGGTTTGTCTAAGTCACAGTTCGTATGTTTGTTGGCACAACAAAGACAAAAATCAAAATAATCAGAGAAACGAGTAAGGTCGCCCGTCCGATCATCAGACGAGAGGGCGAACAAAGTTAATGCAACAATCACCATCAATACATCATCATACGAAAATTGGCCCAAATCCTGTGGATATTATTTGTGACAAGAAAAATTCAGAAATAAATTTCACGGATTTCGATACGAACAATAACCGTTCATTAATACAAGTACAAATAGGAGATAGAACAATCCCTACAATTTTGGACACCGCGAGCTCCATATCAACATAGCCTAAGCAAGACTTACCGAAAAACAGTGTATTAATTCCTTTTGAAACACAAATAAAAGGAATAGCCAATAAGCTAATAAAATTAAACATTGATAAAGTTTAAAATTTGTACATGTTATTCACATTATTTTAGGGTAATGAAAATTAGTCATTTGAGCCCTATATTTGCCCAAGATTTGTTAAAACGTTTACTAGCACAAATAGGCCTAGAAAGAAACATTATTTCCTTTTACAAAAGACCAAGAAAAGCAATTGTTCAAGAATAAAACAAAAATAAGCAGGACATTGCTCCATCAGTAATTGGGTCACTGAAACAACAGAGCATGGCAAATGTATATGTTGCAACAAATGTAACAGTGCCAGCAAAATCTTACTTCTGCCTTCCGGTAAAGCTAAATAAGAATGTAAAAACTGAGTCAGCAGTTCTGCTGATATACATCTGCATAATCTTTACATTATGCTACTACAGTATTTAAAAGACCGACATAATCTGCAAGCGTTAATAATGCCAACTGACAACCCAACGATTTTGGTTAATAATCCAAGAAATAAAATTGCATTACAAAAAAAACTCTCCAATAGCATACTGAAGATACGGTGGAAGAAATTTCACTCTATGTTGAAAACCAGAAAACCGAACCAGATAACATCTATCAATATCGCTCTAAACATTGAAACAGGGCTAGCATACACTGAAAAACTTTAATTTATCTTTGTTTGACATCAACCCTGAACTTTCTTTGGAAACTAGAAATCGAATAGCTGGACTATTGTATAGATATCGAGATGTCCTTGCTTATAATTTATCAGACGTCAGTCACTTCAAAGGCTATGTACACAAGATACGCGTGGACAAAGCAGCGGCTTTCCACGCAAGGTCACCACCGTTATCAACTGGGATACGGAAACAGATCGACTTTCAGCTTAGTCAGTCAGAAAAAGCAGGCATCATAAAGGAGACATCTTCAAGTTCTTTTTCTTCTGTTTTGGTGATTAGAAAGCCCCAATCGTAAGATTTAGGTTAGATTTAAATTAATCTGAACAAATATACGAAATAGTTAGCCATACCATTTCCTTCAGTATAAGAAGTTTTATCCAGTCTAAAAAGAAACTGATATCGACTGTGGACATCAGCCAATCTTACTATCAGATTTTATCGGATGAAAAGAGCCAGAAATACACTACGTTTGAAGTAAACCACACGAAGAATAGCTACAAGTTCCAAAGGTGTGTGATGGGCCACTCAACGTCCGCATTCGCATTAACAATTGTAATAAAAAAATTGCTACAAGGACTACCAAACAGAATAACAAGTTTTGCAGATGATATTCTAGTACGCTCATATAATAACGAACAACAACTACAGGACTTAGAACTCTTGCTCCAGCGGTTGCGCAAACACAACTTCAGGGCTGCAATACGAAAATTACATCTTTTCTATTCACCTCTTAAGGTTCTCGGATTTAAGGTATCGGCGGATAATATATCCACATCTCCGAAGATAGCAAGGAAGATACAGAATTTTCAAAAACCTAGGACAGAAAGACAGCTTAGAGGTTTTATCGGGTTGTGTTCATTCATGAGGGCACACCTTGATCGCTTTACGGACCGAATAGAACCTTTTCAATTTTTGGAGAAAAATTCAAAATTTAAATGGGATCTGTCACACTTGATACACTCTTCGAGCAAATAAAATTGGACATAATAAATACTCCATCATTTTGATTCAAAAGCACAAATAAGGTTGTACACAGATGACAGCACCTATCAACTCGGGGGTTATTAACGTGTTGTTATCCTGAAACGAACAAAGAAAATATAGTTTCATACTGCTCGAGAAGGCTGACAAAAACGGAACAAGGTTATTCCACGTGGCCAACGAACTCGCTGGGATTGTGTACTTTCTCCACAAGTTCAAGTTTTACCTTCTTAACCATAGATTCACCCTCTATACAGACAACAAAAGTTTATCCACCTTACAAACTCAAAATGATAAAACTGGGTAATACACTAGGTATAGAATTTTCCTATCAGACTTCCACTTCGATGTAAAGCACAAAAAAGGGACTGAGATGCCCGCAGATATCTTCTTCAGGTTATAGCAGCCAGAAGACATCAAAAAAGAAAAAGAAAGTGAAAAAAAAAACAAGGAAGGACAGATCGCCGACCAGAAAAAAGTCACAAAGTAACAATATCAGAAGATCACCTTGCATTCCGTTCATTTGCTTTAGAGGATAACGTACTCAGAACATTTTTTTTTTCAAATGAAATGCTAAAGCAGGAACAGAGAAAGGATCCATCATACACCAACATTATACAAGCGTTAGATGGACAGCAGCCAGAAGATGCAACAACAATACGTGCGCTAAAATACTATTGTCTAAAAGATGGAATACTCTAAAGTATAAGAAATCATGAAGTAATGGGCGAAATACATTTGTTATGTATACCAAAAAGCCTTATTCCACAATGGTTTGAAAGCGAACCCAAATCACCGATGGCAGAATATCCTGGGTTGACCAAATTATACAGATCATTATTGTTAAAGTACTATGTGCAGGACATTAGCCTATTACTTTAAAAGATGTGACGAGTGTCAACGCTACAAAACATATCCAACAAGCAGCAAGGTGAACTTTTGCAACACCCGATAGGGACTCTTGGTGAACAAAACATTTTTGACACCCTCGGACCGATAGTTCTGAATGTGTCCATATCGCAGTTGAATGTATGTCACGCCTAGTAATAGCAAAAGTAGTTGATTCCATGACAGCAAAAACAGTAATGGATCTCCTGGAACAAGAAATAATTCTTAAGTACGGACGCTTTAATTCTTTGGTACTGGATAAGCAGCCAATACATTCTTGTACAGCATTACGTGAGATGGAAGAAAAATACAGATTGAACTTAAGTTCAATCCCAGGTACTCAAATTCAAGTATAGCCGAGGTAACCCAAGAAACAGTTCAACAGATAATTAAGTTTTATGTCCAAGACAACATGAAATGAAATCATGGGAAAGATACATTCCATACGCTATTTTCTCGATAAATTTTCAAGTGTCGACAACTACTGGGTACAGCCCATATTTCCTAATGTTGGCTATAACCCAAAAACTATTACATACTCTCAGTATGGAATCAAACATAGTTTAGAAATTACTAGAGAGAAATTAAATGGCATACGGCAGAAAATAACAGACGAATTGCATAAAACTCATTTGAAACAAAAGGCATATTATGATAAGCGTAGATCTCAAGTATCATTTAAGGAAAATCAAAAACTGTTAGTTTATTTTCCATACAGATTTCCAAATATGCCGGAGAGCTTTACTAAGAAATTTGTGGGACCTTGTTATATTGTAAGCAAAATAATAACCAATAATTAGTAAGGTTTCCTAATACAGTTTAGACAAGAAATTCAGCTTATATCCGTCGATCGAATCAAGAAATATCATGAAGAAACAGGTAATTCACTGAAAAGAGAACGTTTGAAAAATCAATCTCACACCCACACATGCAAGATTCAGACACACAACGCTCGAGGCAGCTCCGTCCGAAAGAAGTTTCAATCATCCGAGAGAGATGAGAGAAAAAGACCTTCAAGCAAACTACATCAGCGCGACGTCACGCAACAAGCTCCACCCACTTTATACAACGAAGTTCACCTGCTTGAAGGGTAGGAGTGGAGGAGAGAGAACAGCGCAGCGAGTGCAACGTTCTCGTACAGCGACAACAGTAGGAGATGCAAGTGATATACACACGCGTAATGTATTCACGAACACTATGAAGCGGAAAACGAAAAAAAAGCAGAAATAAAGAAATTATATGCTTACCAGCTATTTCATGTTGAGTGTAATGCAGCGCCTCCCTGCAAAATTATACCATTTATGATATTTAACCATGACTGTTCCTTTCTTCTTTAAGACACTGATAATACGTATCTATACTAGCTAAATGTTTCGATAACCGTTCCTTATTTTTACGGCCTCCAAGCAGAAAACGATAAGTCTTTAGAATGCACTTTTTATTGCTATTATCAAATTATTTTTCTACTAAAAGCGCCTTCACTTTCTCCAAGTAATCATTATCAATCAACACTTTCACTGTAACTGACGTTATGACAAGTCATTAAAACACGAGGCAATATAAAAAAAAATACAACTCAGCATTTTTCTCCTTCCTCATAGGAAATCACTGAAGCATAGAACGATATACTAGACTATGGATATCAGCAATTTTCATCTTGATGGCCGAAGAACAGCAGCTGTCACGAAATGGTCTTTAAGAAATACGGCTTTTCCAGAGCCAAACACAAGCCCATAATCTAATACGAAGACGTCGAATTCATACCATATCGACTTCATCTGGATTTCAGCGCAGTACACATACAGAACGAATTTTGTAATGGTTACGAACCACCTAGTCACTATTCTTCACAAAAGAGAACATCAGTTTGTAAACAAGATTTCTCAAATCATACCAACAGACTTCCAAAAACATAAAGCAACACGTAGAAAACGTATATTTTCATTAATCTCAAGCATAATCAACTTTGGAATGAGTAGTAATTCAATATACGAAGTCCTAACATTAAAACAAACTGTCTACCAAACGCAACAACAGTGTAGCTACTTAAACGAACAGATTCAAAGCATAAAGGAAAATAATTATAAATTAACGCACCTAGTTGAAAATGTGACAATAGCTGTCGAGAAAATGATTTCAAATGTACGCAGTGAAATCATAAAATTATTATGTTCAGTTGCAACAAACAAACGATTTCTCATAGCACTTTTAAATTTCCAAGTGACAGAGCAGCATTTGGATAACATTATACAAAGTGTTCTGGATAAAACTGTAACAGATGTACTAATCAAACCAGCGCTAGCTCGAGAAATCATAAATAGTAATCCAAGACTCCGAAGTTCTATTTTGCGAGATGATTTAGGAATTTTTGATCAAACATCTCAAAGTTTCTTAATTAACTTTGATTCGGCAACTGCGAACTTGGATCTTATCATTCAGGCACCAATAATAGACCAAAAGAACTATCATATTTTATACAAGGTATTTAATAATGGCTTTTCATCCGATTAGGCACACCTGCGATTGACTTTACCAGAATACGCAATTAAAACGGAGAAATCTATCTTTGAAATTGTCATAACTTTGTGCAATCAGCAACAAATGTTTACAATCTGTAAAGTCCAAACACATCCAAAAACACAAGATACAGATTGTATATAAGAGTTAGTTTTTTGCAACAGCACAACATGCCAAATTAAGCCTGAATTATCAAACCAAGAAGATCTTTACATGTATGCACCATCAGGATTGCATATAGCAACTAGGAACGAAGTCACATTGTTAAACGGTCATGCACAAATAAAAGCTCAAAGTAATAAAACAATCCCGTATACGTACTATTTTTATACGAACAATTTGATGCCATTTCAACAAATATTTTAAAGCTACAAAGTAGACATATAGGAGGACTACAAGTAGAATACTACAACCTACCAAAGAACTATAAAACAAAATGTCCATCCCCCTTTCAAACTCTGCAAAAGACAACTGACAATCTAGATAGTTTATTGAAGCATGAAAAAATAACTTACCAAGCAAGTTTCAAGACTTACACTATGATATCATGGGTAACAGTAATTTTTATCATAATAATATCAGTGATTTTAACTGTGATAACTTAAATTTTATATTATCTGCATCGAAGATTGAAAACTAAACAAATATCGTAAAAATTCTATTATTTCATATGATCACAATCACTCTTCTCACCTTAATAACTGTGCTACTGTTTTTATAAACATAGTGATTTTCTTGTCTGTATCATACCGTGTTCAACATCAGCTAACCTACCCGAAATCAAAACAGTGGAAGAAGAGACAATGGACAAATGGATCCAACAACGCCATTCCTATGAAAACCCTTTACATCCACAGTGAAACCACTATCAACAATAACAACATAGAATCCTCCCAAACCAACAGTGAAGCCACCAACATCATCAAAATGGAAAGCAGCTATACAATCAGTGATTTAGTGTATTCGTATTAGTGAATCACAACAAGAGGAAAAGGGCTTAACCCCACCGAGGGGAATGAAGTTCACAGAACCGATCCTGCTTTGGGAAGTTAAGCCAAACTTAAACTCCAAAAGTTAAAATAATAGTGAAAATATGAGTGCAAATATATATATATTTGCACTCATATATATATTTTACAAATAAGCGATCAAATGCTCATGAATGTACAAAAAAAAGGTGTGAAAAATGTGAATATCCCAATAGGAATTAACTCCCCGAAAAGCTAGTTAATCCCTAGATAGGGGAGGGGAGTGCAATGGGAATATAAAATATGTATTAGTAAGACTCACACACGACACAAAGCAAACAAACAATGTAAACACATGCAAATAGTGTTTACGCAAACAAGAAAGAGTAGCAGAATACGCAAACTACAAGTGGAGAAACTTGGAATTACCCAAGTCCCGCCTACCAGAAGAGGCCTATAAAAGGCCAGCCAAATGTTAATTTATTATCACTTCACTTCAAATTCGACAGTGATCACCTCTTACCTTACCCCTCTGACTTGGTCTGGAGTAAGAACCCATACATCGCTATACTCCTTTCCAAACCGACCTAGTTCAGAAATATAAGTCGCTACAAATTAAGAAGTGATCACTTATAATCTCGATACAACCTATGTTACGGGCACTGTTTTTATCAATCTTATTATTTACTGTATACATCTCATTAAATGGAATTTTATAAATAAATGGCGTTGGTTAAAAAGAATAGTCGTGTACTTATTTTATTACGATCCCACTGGTCGAAAGGCTCTACCTTAAGATTTATTGTCATATGACAACAGATTCATTTCGATATGTAATCAGCACGTTCCTTTTTCCAGGAACTGTGGACTATCATTATAGTCTTCACTTAGAAAGGCTTTCAAGTCACTGAGATTAACTTTGGGGTCATCAAGTGAAACCTGCAATACTGAACCAACTGTTTCACACAATCTTACATTATTATTATTACCTTCAACTGGTCTTTTCCTACTACTATTATTATTATTCGAGTATCTAATTAAAAGTAGCTTCGCATATATCGATATTTTTCAAAGAAACAAATCTCACTGCACAAGTTTAGTACATAATACATTAGATGTTTTACACATATAAAATGTCATGAAGAAATTATTTTCATCCTATCAGATAAGCTGAGTAATACAATTATCATACTTACCCAAATAGTAATACTAAATAAAATATTTCCATTTGAGTTTTCAACTTCATTGTCATCTAATTTCTCCTTCAATTTCAAAGAAAGGGGAAAAGTGGTTCCGTCTTTAGTTCTACCAGTTGCTTTCTGCTTATACACATTCTGAAAACGGAAACAACTGGGTATAAATATGAAATCAAATGTCACTAGAAAAATATATATACAAGGGCATGATGTTTCTCCAAAAGCTGTGTTTGCCCTTCGTGAAGATATTAGAATTCGAGGGAAACAGGCAAACGGAGATTATGATTATTATATGGAAGATGTTTTTACCTTTAACGTCTCGAAATTCTATTGAAACGCACTTTGCACCTTCCGTTATTGTAAACTGAGTACTTCCACCGCTAGATGGTAGCAAAGCAAGATCTTCCTACAACTCTAATGCATTAGTTTCATTGCATGATATTACACTATTGTTAATATAAATTAAACCTAGAGACTTACTCACTTACGCTGTCAACTTCCGATGATAGCCTTTTGGATACAATAATACACTAAAATATCTTTTAACATTTCAATTCGGAAATGAAACTTCCTGGGGATGAAAGCAAATAAGTAAACTAAAATAAAAACCTAGTATATATACATTTTTTTTGGGGGAAAGTACATAGTTTCGAAGATAACTCTCATGCACAAAATTGTCTATGTTTAATTTGTTGAGGGTTAAAATTTTCAGAGAAAAATGTTCATAATCGGTTACAGGATTCTGTTCGTGACAATTCTCTAGTTAGTTCAATATTGGAATCACTTGAATGTTGTGAAAAATATCCAGATCTATAAAAAGGAAACTTCAACGAACAAGTAAAATTAAATACTTCCCTCTACATCTGTAGTGGAATCGATGATATTTTGAATTCTGTACCTTTTGGTACAAAGAGCTAACGGTATCTCACAGATTGTAATGAAATAGTTGTGTAACTTTTTATTAGTTGTTAAATTTTGTTATATATATATATATATTAACAGTATATGTAGAAATGCAATTTCCTCATAAAATGGTGCTTTTGTTATACAGGGCTGCCAACAGCTTCTGGATGTGAAAAAGGTGATAAAACTGACTGAATCTAGTAAAAAAGTGACTTTCTTTATTTATGAAGTGAAAAAACATTATTGATTTAAGGGAAAAAATATCATCTACCAAAAAGGCCAGTTAAGATCATAATTAACTGTTTTCAAATAAGAAGCAGACATTTCTTTAATCTTTTTGTCAAAAGCGACATGCTTCATACTTATTTAACCGAATTTTTATTTACTGCAGGCAGGCAGGGGTCGTCATAAAAACGCACCAGAGTTCCGGTAGCTCAAGCAACAACGAGGCAGAAAAAAATAGCCATACAAATGTAAACAATACGTTTACTGTTGACTTTCTCTTCTCTCCCCTTCTCATTTTCCGCCATTTATAAAAAAATAGTGTAAACAGCTTTTGTTTTCACATGAAGAGA
>JAGDQP010010658.1:31178-55172 GCA_022664845.1 Lepisma saccharinum
AATTTTTCCTTTATCTACTTATCATCCTCTACCTTCATACCAAATTTCATGTTTCTAGCTTACTCCAAACACCCTAAACAATATGATGAGTGAGTGAGTGAGTGAGTCAGCCTAAAATGTGCAATTCCAGGGGTCCACAACTAGAACATAGTTTGAGATACGAATATGAAATTTTGTATATCTGCAGATATTTACCATATCTCCTTAACGGCAAAAGCTCATATTCCTATCTTTAACATCTTTTTTTCTTACGGGGCCCCCAAATCGTCGATTTTGCCATAAACTCTTGTTCCTGTATAACATGCTTCTGGCAGTGCTGACGTTTTCTGACGTGAAGAACTTGGCTCATGCACTGCCGTGCATGTTGATCAGATACAAAAGAGTAAAAAAAATGTTCATTCCCAGTTTAATTTGGAAAGTATTACGAACAAGTTAGCAGAATTATCTCTAATAGCAAAAAGTACATCTTATAAACCACAATATAAGAAGGGCAAAAATTCTTACAATAAAAACGGTAAAAAGAATGGCGAACAAGCATATACAAAAAATGAATATACAAAGAAAGAAGGTAGCCAAAGCAATGCAAGAAGTACAATTACAGTTTGCTCGGTATCTGTTTTTTTGTCATGATTTGATCAGATGATGTTAATTGTATAGAGAGGCATGACTGTTTTAAATTGTTTATTCACGAAAATTCTGAAAGAATGTTACAAAAAGAGATCATATTTGATAACTAGTGATGTATAATCTTTCTTAGGATCTCCTACAAGTGAGTACTTAAGTCGTGAAAAAGGAAGCCAGGATTATCCAGAAAATAACAAAAATTAATAAGGACTCGAAAATTAACAGCAGCCATCAAATGACTTGAATGTTTCTTCCAAAACTTCAACTGTGCAGAATTCACTCCTAATTTGCATCAAGTATAGTAAAAGAAATTTGTAACACACTGGTTGAACGTTTTTGAATTTCGATAGTAAGAAACCTCTGTGTTCGACATACAATCAAGTATCATTGAATAGTTGGTATCAGAACATAATATTTACATATAAAAATTAAAAAGATACGAAAATTCGCCCTGAAGATTCCTAAGTCGCCGTATTATTTTTTACTTTTTTTGTATCATATATATATAAACAAATTAATTTATTAAATTCTGATAAACATTATACAGAGTATCCCATTTTAATCAAACCACTGAAATATTGCAAAGCACTGGAAGAAAATACAGAACGTGTGCAGTGGAACATGTAGTGACAGAGGGGGGGACAGCCTTCCATGCACAATGGAGTTATGTCACATGCACAGTGTTGCCACCTCAACACAAACATATTTTTTTAAATGGGATAAAGGTTCAATACTTTCGGAGATGATAGTATAAGTCATGATAAACAAAAGTTTATGTGAAGATTGTTCGAATTATGTTTAGTTTCGGAGATACGGTGATTCGAATTTGGAGCCCAAAATCAACGCACAACAATGGGAAGAAAAAAAAATGAAAAACTCTCAATAAATTATAAATGACGCACTAAATGAAACTTCTGTTGGTGGAAATTTGTTTGTAACAACATGGTGGTGATCAGGATTGAAAACATGTCATCACCAGGTTGTCAGTGTTGCCAACCCGGTATAACGTTTAAATTTTTCAAATGGTACTACGTTGTATTATTAGGTATTTGGCATCCCCTAGTGATGATAAACAATATATGTAAAGCCAACATCGCAGTTTTGCAAACTGTGGATGAAATATCCTAGGGAATTCAATAGTTTATACAAGATCGCGAAAATCTGTCTTATCCACAGTGATTTGATTAAAATGGGACACCCTGTATATTATTACATACGAGATAACAATAACCGCATCATAGAATTATCTGTAAAATCAACGAAGCCTTAAGGAACAACCAAAAATAGAAAAACAAACACAAACAATAACAAGGGAAGCAGCATTTAAAGAAGAAAAATCTCCTCCAATTCCTTCCCCGGAGGCAGCGTTCCAAGAACTGAAGAAACATTACCACGCTGAACGGAGATACTAATACGCTGCAATAGGAAAGCCGTGCCGCGAGCATTGCCGGAAACAAGCCCAATGCGTCGTCCAACATCCTGATTAAATTGAAACCCTCGATGCTCCAAGTACCACTTGACTCGATTGCAATGGCAATGAAGATGAATTTATCTAACAGTGCATTGTATTTTCTATTTTTCTCGACGGGAAGAATCACCACCAGCTCGCAAAGATGAATGAGGAAGATTCGAGAGGGCAAATGTATCAACATAAGTAAAATCCCATAATAAAGATCTTCCTCTTTTCCAAGGCACTATAGTCATACCGTCAGGTCTCTTACCATCGGAACGACTACATCCAGATGGTTCACGCACTGAAGGTACTTCAGGTGAAATAAGCGCACGAAGAAATACGTCATTTACACTAGCATGAAGCACGTGTCTACAAGCACTACGAACACAAGCTGGACAATTGTGAGGTACGTAGACGTCAGCTCCTAATAGTAAAGCAACAGCAATACGAAAACTTTCAATTGGATAAGTGGAGGCCCAGGGAAGGAGGAGGTAGGGCCGTAAGCCAAACACCAGAATCTGATGAAAAAGCAGCAAGAAGTCTGGCTTTGTCCTCAAGACAACCGGTAGAAGAAACGAATGGGTGCGTTGAATAATTCGAAAATCCCAAATGGCCTGAGAACTACTGCAGTCTAAAGAAGGAGAATCCATGCCGGTTAAACAAGACCACTGAGCTTTACAATCATGAATAGCCGCGTCGGGATCAAGGCATAAACCCGGAGAAAGGATAGACTCAACAAGACATCGACAGCCATGGAAAGACGCTAAGGATGACGGAATCGCCAAATCCAAGGCCCGACGAATACCAAGTCCACCCGAACGAACGGGCAAAGTGGCCTGAAGCCAGGCACTATTACTCCGAGAGCAATTGAGGATTGATTCGAGACCAGCCTGTAAAACACAATCATATCTCTGGAACAATATATTTTCCCGCCAAGGAGGAGAACAACGTAAAAATACACTAAACAGGGGATGGAAAAAGAAGTACGAAGTAGATAAAACGCTGAATGTGCCGAAATCAGAGAGAGGCGAGAAAAGAAAAATTCTAGTTTAGATATCTTCTCAAGCAATAGACTACGAAGAGCATCGGTAGAGATTGCGGATTCAAGCAGATTAGTTCGGTATACCTTCGCTGCATATTGTACCTTGTACGTTGTCAACAATTAGTTTGTCTTGCCCTGAAATCGTATTAGAAAGTATGAGATTATTTGGAGGATCGTATCTTGGGCAGTGCTTACAGATTCGTTAAGATTCAAAGTTAGATATTTCATCATTCAAACAACTAACTTAACGCCAACCTTTTTCTCACAAGGCAAAACTTTCCTGCTACCAAAACTGAACAATACAAAGAGCCCATCGGCATACAAACCGATTACGTGACTCCCAACCATCATTAATTACAAACAAAGTAAGCCATCACCAGACTCTAATAAAATACTGAAAAAAGAACACGAAGGATGTGTGAGCATACAATGGACATGTACCGGGGAGGAGGGTCAGTCCTAATTTCTTAAACATTATTTTTTTCCATTCTTCTTAGATGGAATCGGGTGCCAACAAGTCCCAGAATTTAAATCAACGTCCTTTCATTTGAATGTTTTCTTTCCTTCGGTTTTTACAAAAATAAATAAATAAATAAAATAAAATCCTTAGAGATCTGCAATGTGGTACAGCACTTAAAATAGCAGTGCTACGATACAAACAAGTAATTATTATATAATAAAAATGTGTCTGTTAAATTATTATTATTCTAAGTAATAAAGCTACCAACCCACTGTGGTCTCGCGTTTACAGATGCAGATTTTAAATCGGCACTGGGGAGGTATGTAGGTTCGAGTTCAGCTGCTGTCCATATTTACTGAAGTTTTCTTGGGCTTTCCTGAATTTCAGCAAGCGAACTGCGGTGTGGTATCTACGCCTTACAATGTATTTCCACTTTAAAAGAATTTGCAAGTAAAAGCTTGGTTTAATTTTGTTCCACTTCAAAAAATCGCGGTTTCTTCTGCTAACCAGCACAGAACTAGAAAGTATGGCAAGCTTATGAATCAGTTATTTTACGTATTTCGCCTAAGTATATCGCTGTTCACAATGGATTATGCAAGAATTTTCAGTTGAGGGGGGGGGACAAAATTAAGGGTTTAAGTAAAGTTTTGCAGGGTTTTATCGATTTTTAACAGTAAAAACTTGAAGTTCGGGGGAATTCACGATGATTTGGAATCCCTGGTTCATATGTCTTAACTAAGTAAGGAAATACATAAATAAGTTAGTAAGAAGTAAATAAGTAACTAAGTAACTCATTCACACACACACTCTCACTCCCCCCCCCCCCCCCTTCTTTCTTTGTAAGGATAAAAAGTTTAGTGTCACCCTCCATTCATATGATGAGTCGCCGTAGTTCAGGTGGTAGCGTGTTTGACTACGAATCGGGAGGTCCGGGTTAAAATTCCGGTGTGTTGCACTTTCAACACACTTCCTTCCACGATCTCACACTGAACTTATACAGTTCTAAATTGTCCCAATCTATGCGCTATACAGCAGTCAGTTGTTCTCTAAGCTTGATGCGCCGTTCGCTACATGACGTCACTGTCTCCTCAATCTTATGAGCTTATTCTACAAACACGTGAACGTCGTTTTCTACTCTACATATAATTAAGTGCCACTGTGGGCACGAAATATTGTAGTGAACTGTATATATTTGTTTGTATTTGTGCTCTAATACGGTACATATAGCTGTAAGTATATTCCTTAATATTTCTCATTACCTTACTGAGTAACATAAAGTAAATGAAATAAATAATAGCTTCACGTAAACTTCTCTACCTACAAATGTAATATCTGACAGCGACTCTATTGGTTTCCGCGGTGTTCATATTCCTATACACACACACACACTCATGTTATGGTTCGGAAGTATGACTTTTCGTCTTTTCGCGACCGTTACAGAAAGAGTAACGAGAAGTTCCAAGATAATAACAATATCAAGTACTGTGAATTCCTTTTTCTGGTATCGTTTGTGCAGATATACTCGTTAGAATGGCTAAAATTACACTGAACACTACGCAGTGCTGGATTAAGCTATTTGAGGGGCCTGGGCTATTGACTCCCACCCTGGGCTCAAGACTCTCTTAGGGCCTCTGTACCGTATCCCCTGTAGTCTTAAAAGTAACTGATCTACCTCTGGCGGGGTCCTGAACGAATGGGGGGGCCCTGGGCTGCAACTCCTTTAGATCCCCCCCCTCTTTCCTTAATCTGGTTCTGGCAGTATGTATACTAAGTAAGTGTCAGTAACTTCTGCATATAGTACAGTATTTCTCTTCAGAAGAACATGAATTTACTGTATGTATTAATTGTGGCGAGAGAGGCCGTAATTACAATACTTACTTTAATCGTACACAGCAGCTTCCAGTTGCAGAAACATGGTAATTCCCTTTAAACTTATTGAAATAAATAAAATTTGTAGGGGTACACGCCAGGAATATCTTAAAAGTTAAGACTGACAGACAGAGACAGACGTGGAGTATTAGATAAGTTAAAAGGAAAAGCAAAAGTAAAAACTACTAACATTACTGTAATTTGTAACCGACAGTGTGAAAATTGTTGCCAATAACCTATGCTAGTATTAATAATGGGAAACGAACAAGTAACTGTCGTATTTTGGGTGTGTATTCTTTCGAAGATGAAGTGTGTCTGCTTCGAACACGTCACAGGAAATTATAATTCTGCAACTGCAGGCAGGTGTGTATGGTTTCTAAATTTACTACTTTAATAGTCAAGAAGTATGAGAAACGAAGGTGATTGGACCTTCCTGGTTTATTTTTAAACCTACCTTCTCTATGATCTCTCCCTCTTCTGGAACAATAATGGCAGGAATAAAAGTAAAAATGCTAACCCCAATAATTTCATCGAGTTCATATTGGAATGTCATAGATGCACTGTTATCAGCTGATACTATAATGCCATCCTTATCTATTAACACCTGCAATAATAATAATAACAGTAATAAAATAAAGGTGCATACAGCAATTTGTACAAAGTTTGTTAAACACATTTTCTCTCACTTATGATTCTTAGGTACTAAAATATCATCAGTTCTTATCAAATGGCTGACACATCAAAGCTATCTATTAAATTGCAAGTTATGCCACCACATGAACAGTTGCGACCGAACATTCCAAATTTTATATGTTATTTGGTAACGATGTAGTGCAAGAGAAAATATATTCATGGTGTCTACTAATTTTGTGACTTGAAATTCCCGGAGTTTTCCAGGTTTTCCATGATATTTTTTTCCAAATTCCCTGAGCTCTTAGCAGAGTCGAACATATAAATAATACGCAATGACATTTTTTTTCTTTATCCCACCACCACCCAGTCCAAACTTCTTGTACATTATTGGTATCTCACAAATGAAATAAAAAGATAATTTCTTTAAAATAGGGTATTTTAACATATTGAAAAATTCGGTCACCAGTGGGAATCAAACCCACGACCTCCACTTTGCCGGGGCAGTGTTCTTATAAACAGTGGACAGATCCATCTTAGAAATTTTCCTGAGTTTCCCTCATAGATTACACATTTCCCTGAGTATTCCAGATTTATAAAATTCCCTGAGTATTCCAGGGTGGTAGACACCCTGATATTCATCCAACGATCAACGCATTGTACAAAGCAAAGCTTCAAACAGAACTCGTGTGGTGCTAAACGCACCAGTGGAAGTTTCCTCTGGAATTGCCCTTGTCTTTACCAGTAATCTTTTCTACCGACCCGCCGTAGTTTAGTGGTAGAGCGTTGATGTAGCATTTGGGAGATCGTGGGTTCGATCTCAGCGGCTGACCATCCTGACAGATTTTTTGCAGGGTTTTCCTCAGCCTTTCCTGGTAAATGCCGGGATGACACTTTCAACATAGGCCCTGGTCGACACCTTCCTGAATCCTTTCGCCTCTCCTATCCCGGCCTGAGCATGAGATGCCTAAAGGCCATAAATGAAATTCAAATTCAGTAATTTTTTTAATGTTGGTGATTAGTATGGTAAGTTACTGCACAGTTTGTATTAAAACAAGATATGAGAGGAGGAGGATGCGATTGGCCAAACCTAGTTTATCTACTTGTTTTTTAACTGAAGAAAAGAACGAAAGTTAGGAAGGAAAGTATGCTTTTCTTTGACTTCGTTCCTCATTGTTACGTCTATTAGCAACGCAGATTGTATTTTGCATTAGAGCTAAATAAGGGTAATTCGGGATATTCCTGATTATTGTATTGAATCAGGTGTTGTTTCTTACTGTGTATGGAGTAACATAGATGCTGTAATATTAATATGATGGACGGTTTTACTTAAGAAATATAGTAAAGGATTGTAAAAAATTATCCCATTATCTTTTATTTTTAATTGTTGTTTAATGTTTACTGAGGACATGTTTTCTAGATCGAACCTTAACGCTTTTTCTTGGGTACAGTGTACATGAAAGCATTTCATGTCATTTATCAAAGCAGGTTGGCTAAGCTTTAGATACTGCTCTCGGCCTTACCTAATCTTTATTTACTAACTTACCAAACAACCTAACGTGATCGTTTAGATCCTCTTATAGTATTCTTAGCACCTAATTATTGCACCAAGCACAGTTTTCAGGCTTCAGCAGCCAGCAATAGCTGGGAAGCTTTATATCCTCGTTCTGTTTGTCCGCTCGTCTACAACTTTCAACTCAGGAATTACTAGAGCTTCTAAGATAGTTGAGGCATCGTTTGAAAGGTTCTGAGTTGCAAAGATAATCTCTGTCAGTCTGTTGAAACCTTTCAACTCACGAACTATTAGGGCTAGGAAGGTGGTTAAGATCTCGCTTCAAAGGCCTCGGCGAGTCAAGTTATAAGCTGCATTGGCCAGGTCTGTTCGTTGTTAAGAAAAACGGAAGAGAGGGACTGACTCCCACTCTAACTTCAAAAGCGGCCAAGTCTTGTCTGTGTATTGTCTATATATTGAGAAAAATAAAAAAGCATTGAAACCAACGGTTGTCATAAGGCCTAAACCTGATGAATCGATAAAAGATACTAGAATGCGTTTATCAAGAACAATTAACAAAAAAGATCGTATTAACTTTCAAATGATACAAACTAAGTCTGCACTTATCTTATAGATGGCGACGGCTGAAGACGAGGAGAAGGTGGTGGGTTACCTGATAAATAGAAAAAGTGTCAAGAAGAATCCTCTCATTATTATATATGGGATACCTAGTGAAATGAAAGATGAAAAGTGGTAGAGGAGCTGATCGAAAGAAATCTGAACGAAGCAATGGAAGAACAGAAGGTGATGATAAAACCGAGATTTAAAACTGGGCCTCGGGGGAAAGACAGGCACCACCTGGTTGCTGAAGTACCTCGTGCAATCAGGGAGATCTTGTTAAGAAAGCCGAAGATTCACGTAGGCTTTGAGGCAACCAATATTAAGGACTACTAGGCAACTTGTTTAAAGTTGCCAAGATTTGGGGAACACTGTTTAATTTTGTAAAGGGGAAGAAAGGTGTGACCAATGTGGAGAAACACGACACAAAAGGCAAGAATGTCCTGGTAAGAACAAGGACATTGTCTGTGTGCGTTGCTACATTAGGAAAAAGAATTGCGGGTCTAAGAACCACCACGAATGCACCCAATTTAAACTTCAGATGCAACGAATAGAGAAATTTGATTATGGACCCTGAATTAAAAGAAAAAAGGAAGAAAAATTAGGTAAAAAGAAAAAGCAAATATAACAACACTAAAATTGACGTCGTGGTGTGAGGATAATACATTAAAAATTTCAGCAGAAAAGACAAAATACGATTTATTCAAAGGTAAATTAAACAAAGGAAGAGGACCAATAATTAAAATTAATAACCAATCAATTAAAAGAGAATTTTTAATAACTTTGAATAATACTAGATGAACGACTGAATTTAGGGAGCATACCAAAAGAGCAACAAATAAAACTATAAAATGAACACATAAACTGGTACATATAGCAAATAGGGATTTAAAGATATTAATGAAACTAATTAAAATCAAGGTTCTTACAAAATTACTTTTATCATTTTCCCTGACTTTTCCTTGTTTTTTAGGTGCAAGACCAACCATTTTCCCCGACCCGCGACATTTAATAAGATAATGGTGTACTGATGATGAATGCCTGTAAGAGCTAAATAAAGGTTTGGGCCAGTGATTCTCAACCTGTGTGCTGTGAAAGATCAGCTACTTTCCGTTTGCAACACTATACAGTAGACACAGAGCCATACAAAAGGCTACATGCAAACCAGCGTAAGCTAACCAAACCAAAGAATTGCTATTCGAGCTAGTGAACTTAATAAGACATCTTCAAATAATACTACACATTAACGTTTAACTTCTTTAAAAAAAAATAATAAAAAAAAAATACACACACCCTTTTCCCCAATGAGCAGCTGTAACTTCAGAATTCTTAAAAAAAAAAAAAAAGTCAACGAATTGCTTCTATTAATTTTGAAGAAAATAAGACGTGCTCCTAAAAATTTAGTAAACAAACGAAAAAACAATACTTTAATGGAACTTCTCCATATTTCTTCGAATTCAATAAAATGAGAAAACGAAACAATGAGTTAAACTTTTTCAAAATAATGTGTAAATGTATATGCAATTGTGAGAATGCAAATTGTGAATTTTTTCCTTCAAACGCAAAAATATTTTAAAGTTTAACATAATGAAAGTTATGGGGAGCGGACATTACAGCTGCCCATGCCAATTCCCTAACCTCCATTTCTTGTACCGATTTTTTTCAGTTATTACAATAGAACATAAATTAATTATGTTATATATATTGTACAACATATTAAAAGGTAAAAAGAACTTATATGATATTAAGTAAGTAGGAACACTACTTAAAAGCTTTTAACAATAATAGCTATGATTAATTGTTTCAGTTACTTAGATTGACTGCTTTAAAATTTTGATATCACTTTCAATTTCTTCTGATTCCAATCGTTGTTTTTTCTTAAGTTCATCTCTCTTTTTTTCTAGTACTTTTAACTCAGTCATTTTCCTCCGTTTAAGTACTGCCTGAGACCTCTCATTTTCTCTTTTCTTTCAAAGCCGAATTATATCTTGTTCTTGCAGCTCTTACAGAAGTTAAGTTCTGGATCTGAAGCATTGAGACATCTAATTACACCTATGTAAGCCAAATAATCTACCAGTTGTCGTTGGGCTACTAAAGAACCCTCTTGCAAATTTTCTACCAATAAACTTTTGTTAATAGAAAAACCAGACTCTACACTTGCATTTTCATGTGAAATAATCAATATCCTTTTCCCAAGACTCCACAAGTGTTTGAATTCACTTTTGCCACTTAGAACTGATTTATAAAACTCATCAAGATTTGTTTTGCTTCCATCTGAATTATAATAAGACGCCAACACACTTTTTAGACTGCTGAAGAAAAGATTCGAATTCTTTCTGAATTAGCCCTGCTTTAACATCATCGAGACGAGACGACTGGTGGAGTATTTCCAAGCACTTCGTCATCCTTATCCGGGCAATTTTAGGTTTATGCAAGATAACCTCAGGATCAAGGCATGAAATGGCACGAGGATATCTAAGAGGACATTTTTCGAGTATTTTTTCAGTAGTGCCTATCAAATTTTTTTTACAATCACTGAAGAAACTGCACTTGTATACTTCCTTGACATCTTTAAGCTTCCCAATACATTTTTTTGCCCCGAATCCTATATCTACATTCTTTGGGGTTTTCAGATTAATTTTAACTTTTACATCTATAGACATTAACTTATTTGCCGTTATGATAGAGTGAAGAATTTCTTCTTTTACAAAACGCTTCAATAAATTTACAATAACAGTGAACAATTCTTCATATAAGAGAGGTTTCTCGGCCTGAAACTTAGTTAAAAATGGTTCTAGCTCCAACGCCAGAGATTTGAAAAATGTAAGTTTAGCAGGCATGAGGGGATCTTGAACACTAATTTCACTCTGTTCACGGTGGAATTTTGGGGAAGTTTAGTGTGAGGACTTTCAATGAAACCTTTCACATTTTCAAATATTTTTAAAGCTCTGTCTACACAATCAGCATTTTCTACCCATCGAACTTCACAAAATTTTTTGGGAAACAGAATTTCCTCAGAATCTTCACTGTTCTTACAAAATGAGACAAACATTCTCTTCGGGTTGGTGATTCACTGAATAAGTAATAAAAACTTCGTAAAAACTTGTTGAGGTTCCATTCAACCATTAAATGTCCCCTTAAAAAGAGCACCGTGTAGCACATGCAAACCACAAGATCCAATCTGAAGAAGTGTGGTTACACTTCCCTGTACCTCTATTTCAGTTTGTAGAGAAGTTAGAAACTTCCAACTGACATTGAGTCCATTCATGCTTATTTGGAGTATCTTGGTTAAATCAAAACCCTCTGGAAAAGCTTCTTTAAATTTCAACAACAAATCATTTGCAGTTGCCCTATATAAAAAAATAGAGGTCAAGTACCTTGTTGTAACACTATCTTCAATTTGATCCCAAAATCGCACATGCAAGTCCATTTGACCTTTCCAAGCAATTTTGCTAAACGACTCGTCAAACGCAACAACAAAATATTCACATTTTTCCAAGCTGCTTGTAAGTTTTTTCTGGATAAATGGGTCAATACTATAACATATAGTGTAGCTACATTTAACAGGCCCCATGTGAAAATTCTTTGCTGTGTTACTGTCTGGAAATATAGTGTGAAAAAGAAAGCCATCGTTTTTACATGAATTGTAACTATCTTTGCAGTTGAAGAGTCTAAAACACCACATAATTTCAGCAGCTGTAGCTTCCTTCGATATTATATAGTTTGAAAGGTCTGCAGTGGTTTTACTGCCACTTGGAATAGCGCCATGTACACCATGAAGTTCTTCTGAAGACTGTACGAAATGGGTTTTTGTATCGGACGAATCCATGTTGGAAGGAGAGCATAATGTTGACTGACCGGAACTACTGGAGTTTGATTTCGTCACACTTGCTTTGAAAAGATTAGCTATAAGAGTCTGCTTCTCAAAACACTTACTCTTAGAAATATGTTTTGTACCTGTGGAGTGGCTTGTGACAGCCTGCATTCCCATATTACTTAAAGAAAATTGTTTTTTACACACAATACATCCTGCTTTATTAGGATCGTTCTTAACAGGCGTTAACCATAAGGCTTGCTGAAAGAAAATGCTAACAACAGTGTGTGTTACGGCACACTGGAGCATGTTTTACCCTCAGTTTTCTTCATTGGGCATCGGCATTTAAATTTTATCATATATTCTAAAAAAATGTTTACACTCTATTACGGTGTGAAAAAGCATAGAGTAGTAACAAATTACCCTCATTTGCTTAACAGTACTTCTACACTATTAAGTTCCCAACATAAAGAAATGCCACCATTTATAACGTGAAATGTAATAAACCAAAGTATCTTCATAAATTACATTCTTAATATTAGAAATAATGTTGTATACAACTGTACATGAAGTAGTAACTACTTTACTTAACACGTTTACATACTATAAATACAATTATTGAAACTCAACGAAAATCATTTATTTGTAGTTCCTCTTTCAACAAATAATGACTGAATTATTGGCTTATCTTAACAAATAGGTAAGACGGACAAAAGTTTCATTTTCCCTTCGTTTCATTTTCCCTGACTTTTCCCTGTTTTCCAGATTTGTAAGAACACAGTAAAATGTACCACGACGTCATCATAAGGTCCATAATTAACTGCGGTGCAAGCGTCTGGTGTCACCGTATGAACGACATCACACAAATGAACACAGTAAACAAAGCACAAAGACAAATACTGCTCCGACCAACAAAAGCGTACCGAACAACACCCGTGGAAGCACTGCAGGTCGCCACCTCGACGTTGCCCATGTATATCCAGATACTGGTTGAAGAAAGAAAATTTGGAAAAAGTTAACGAAATTCTCAATGTCCAAGTCGAAGACAAGCAACAACTAACAGAAGAAATAATCGGTGCATGGCAAAAATTTTGGAATAATAGCACAAAGGCAAGACGGTCCGACGCTTTCTTTCCAGATATGGCTGAGAGGATGAATATGGACCTGAAAATTGATGCACTTCCTCACGGGACACGGACCATATAAGAGCAAGTTAAAAGGCGTGAATCTTGTGGAACACAATATGTGCCACAAATGCAATGTCATTGCCACTCCTGAGCACACAGTATTGCGATGTTCCTGAGCACATAGTATTGCGATGTACAGAAACGAACGAAGACTTTTGGAGGGCATGGAAACTGCAGATATTTTGCGAAGACCTGAACATGCGGTTGTCCTCCGGGAACTCGCTAACAAAATCTGGTCATACCACAGGAAAAAGTTTATTCAGGGGGCGGCCGCGGATAGGAGTGGTACATAAAATAATCAACAAGACCATCGAGAACAGGAAGCGTAGGTGAAGAGTGCTGGTCAACAAGATGTCATTTATCCGAGTATCCATCCTGACATCAGACAGACCGACCGTTAGAGAAATCTCATGATGGATACGTGCGAAATCTCATCACGAACTAAAACGATAAACAAGTAGACAATATGAGCATAAACAAACCCGAAAACAACGTGAAATACAAACAATACGAAAACGGTGAAGTGTGAATGGAACTTGAGTGAAAGTGAAGTATGAATATGGCGGAGTGTCTTGCTGCGAGAAACCTGCAGCAATGAACGCTCGTAAAATACTCTATCTTCTTTTGTTTTACGTATGGTGGTGGTTAATAACGGAAATTGTTGACTCTAAATAACAGTGTAGAAAAATTATCCCAAAACAGAGGAATCCTAGTGAAAACATTTCGGAATTCCGAAATGATTTTGGAAACAAAGAAATTATCCCTTCCGTGAGAAAGTGATAAGTGTCTCACTGTAGTGTGTGTGACCTTCCCAACCACGGAGAATCTGCTGAAATTCGTATTTCGGCCCACCCAAGAGCGGAGCCCACTCTCAGCAATGACTCGGTGCGTACGGTGGACCAGATATAGAACGGAGTGTCAACATGGCGAAGAAAAAAACTTTCTTACTATTAAGTTTTGAAGATAATACCCCCCCTCCCTACACACACACAAAAAATGAAACACAAGAACAGGATTACATTCTGGACGCCTGGTCCAAGAAAAGTCCCGCAGCACCCCAAGTCCAAGACCAAGGGAACAAAGGAGCTTCTCGGACTGCCGGAACTCCGGTAATTTCTAGGGACAGCCTGTGCCAAATTGAGGAAAGCGAACAACTGCAACTCAATTTGAGCAAAGAATGCTGAGAGACAGGGGTGGAAGGTGGGTTCTAAATGTAGAATGTAAAATGTCTATATATTGTTTTGGAGGCGGTTTACTTGCTACCTTTAAAAAAAAAGTTGAGGAAGAAGTAAGTATTGAATACAAGTCTTCTACTCCACCACAACGAAATAAGGTTTCTTGTATTTCTGGTCTCTTGATCGAAGATTTTTGCTCTGACCGCTGTTGTAAATGTTCCTCAGAGAAAAGATCTACAGATTAAACATTAAAGGGAAGAAATCAACAGATGTATGCAGCAGGTCGAGTAACGATGAAAGCTGCTGAATTTCTAATGAAATTTACAACTAATTTTGTTAGAGAAAAGAAATAATGTGCTATCATTATTTGTAAATTCGCGCCAGCCTGAAAAAAAGCTGTATTTGACCTTTGTCAGAAACAAGAGATAAAAAATGAAACTTTTTTTTTTATGAAACGGAATTAATCGAACATGTAACTACAACCATCAAACCTATCAAGATGATTTGCTTAAAGATGAAAACATGAATCAGATACTGGATACACGCAACAACTCAACGTATACTCTAAGAGACTTCGCAAATACAAAGAATGTACAACAAGGGAAAAACAAAACAAGGAATTCGCAAACAATCAAACTAAATTCTATAGGAACCTTCATAAACGAGGCCAGAAACCTCCATTAACCCCAAATATAAATCTTACAAACTACTAGTTAGAAATATGGGACGCAAAACAGAACATGAAGAAAACCGTGTATCCAAAACGTCTAAAATGGAACAGTGCCACGTTGCAGAAGATGATGTCAAAAATGCAACATCTAAAACAAGGCAGAACCTTCCTGGCACAAAAACCAAATACAAAGGACCAACCGGCATACAAACCAATTACATACCTCCCAACCATCTACAAAATTCTTACCTCTATCACTGCAAACAAAGTAAGCACCGACCAGTCTACAATAATATAATGACAAAAAAACACAGTATGAGTGAAAAACTCCACAGTATGCAAAGAACGAAGGCAATAAAAAACTATAGCGTATATCGACTACAGAAAAGCTTTTGACAGCGTATCGAACTTGTATCTTATTAACATTTTCAAAACATATAAAATCAACGAAAACTTAATAAAATTCCTAAAGCATGCCATGGAAAGAGTACTATGGTTACAAGGAGACTCCTTCAGTGCAATGAGGTACTGTATGGCCTTAAACCCACTAAGCCACACACGCAAAAGTTAGTAAATTAATAACTTAATGCTCTCTCCCTATGTCGCAATAAAGTCTTCCTCAGCCAAGATAAATACTGACTGGTGCTGTCGTCCAATATTCTATCTTTTCGTTAAAGTTGCGTTGGAGTGATCTCTGCTCCCGTGCATATAATGCGAAATTAGTAGAAAGATTATTTTCTCTCGGGTTGAGTACACCCAGAGAATACAAGGAATATCTAGTTAGCTGTGTATTTTTTATAGTGGAATGCGCCAAGGAATTAGTCAAAATAAATGGCAGTCAACACAGAAATAACGCTCTCTGCATTATGCTGATAACACATACGTACTAGTAGTATATATTTCGTGCTGCGATATGTGCTTCATTGTATCATGAAATCTGTTAGAGTTCTTCAGAATGCTGGTCGTAGATCGAATAATCTAAAAATAAAGGAGTGAATTCAGAGATCTTACTGTGAATTCCCTTTGTTGTTGATTTTACGTATTAATAGATATGCTTCATGTAATTATTACGCTAACTTGATATAGCCTCGCGCCAGAGGGAAAACATTCCACAAAGAAGACAACTATACGTAACTCACTGTTCTACATTAGTTCGACTGCTCGCGCAGAAATAAGTTCCAAAATTGCTTCACAATTATTTCAGTATCTTCTATTTAGCTTTTATCGACCTTCGATCCCCCGGCCTTAACTGCATGTAACCTCCCTGCCTGCCAGTACTACTACTACCTCTTTATTTACAATGCTTTCTTCATCCTTCCTCTTATTCAATCCGTTTTTAATTACATGTGTTCATCGTAAATATTTATTATTATTATTATTATTGTTTTTCATTTCACTATTTTCATTATTACTACTTTCCAGCTATTTCTTTACCTTGTATTCCTTTGGGAAGAATCTTAAGGACTCCCAGTTATCTCCTTCTCTCCTCACTTCCTGAGCCTTTTGTGTATTTTCCGGCCACTTTAGTGATTCTCCCTCCTTCATGACCTAGCCACTCCGTTATCTAGCTTTCAGTTGGCAACGCAGCCACTCTTCGCCATCACTCCTTACTATATTTCAATCATTTCCCTGCCGTGACCATATCTTTGACAAAAGCTTGACATCTATGTTGTCAAGCAACTATCGTGACAAGTCCAAGATTGCCAGGTATTTCGATTTCGGGGGGATTCTCCCAATTTTCCTGTTGAAATTCCCACTCCTGATTTAAGCCAGTCTGTGTAAGTAAAAAATCCGACTTCACATAAATTATTCTCTTATACTTTTAGATAATATATTGACTCAATTCCAAAGCAATAATTTGAGATAACTAAGCTAAGCTTCTTGCCCCGAACGACCCGAATTACTTTCCCAGACGAAGTGTTTATCCGAAGGACAAAAGTAGCTGTAGCTAGTTAGCGCTCTCGCTCGCTCTCTCTCTCTCTCGCTCTCTCTCTCTCACTCTCTCCGCTGGAGTAGTTGCTGCTTTCACAATTTCGCACATTTCATTATAGCAACTGCATTCAGTGACATACAAACAACAGTAGTGTTTGTGACTGCATTCCACTACTGACTGTTATTCTCTATTTGCGTTTTACAGCTTTATAAAGGTTTCTAAGGATGAGTTTATCAAGAGACAGTGAAACTACTAAAGTGCCGGTGCGAAAAAAAATAAGTTGCAAACTAAATTTAATATTTATTGGTACAAAACAGTATTCCCAATATAAGGCTTCTACATAAAATTGGTGCGGGTAAATTACCGTTTAAGGCGTCACCTCCGCCTCACTCACCCGCTATTTCTTGAATTTTTAATTACTATCACCCTTTAACATGTCGCCTCCACCTTCCTCTCCACCTTCCCCTTCGCCTCCACCTTCTCTTCCACCTTCGTCTCCACCTTCTCTTCCACCTTCTCTTCCACCTTCGTCTCCATCTTCTCTTCCACCTTCTCTTCCACCTTCGTCTCCACCTTCGCCTCTCTACCGCTATCTGTGTAGGATTTAATAATTTTTTTTCTCTGCTACGCTACCGCCGTCTATTGATTTTTCTTGTGAACTATCGGAATTCCTCACCTCTCTACCGCCATCTGTTAATATCGCAGCTAATTGCTGCTATTATCATCATTCATTAACATTATTGCTACCTTACTGTGTGTTAATCTATTGATAATGCAGCTAACTTATTGAATAGTGTTATAACTAAGTAATTAGAGATTAACTCTATTAGTTTTTATGCAGATGCGATTAGAAGTGTCGTTATCAGCTGTTTTGCTTTAGGTCAAAACTTGAATTTAATGCAATATTTTTCCCTACTTTTTTGGTAATTAAAACTCCTTAGACTCCGCATAACTCGAAAAACGGTTTAAAATCTCTCCTTATAAACTCTGTCATTTCTCATCAAAATCTACCTATAAACAAAATTTCATATGGCTATGTGTCAGCCTTGCACCAGGTGAATGTTGGAATTGTATATTAAATATAACACTATTCGCTCGCTTTCCTCCATTTCCATCAATAAAAAAATTGTACTTGGAATTCAAAATGCAACTGTTCCATATGATTATGAGAATGATTTTTGAATATTCATTAATTTGATACTGTATTAATGAAGACTAATTCTTGTTTTCCGGTTCAGAATTTTTAGGAGGATTTTTAAAAACCATAGCATCGTTCTGCTTTACATGCTTGCAAAAGTTTATCATACTTCATGAAAACTCCAACGAAATTACTGGTTGCATGTTAGAGACCGGAAGAAGATAACAACGATATGATTTCCTGCACGTGAAGCTAATGTACTCTGTATCTGGGTGTATTGAAGGCTGTTTCTGACATTAACACGATATAAAATGGGAATAATTCTTCTTCACCGTCGGAAATGAATAAAATGAGAATAAAAGGGGGGATTTTTATGAAAAAATGAACAATAAATTTATGTTCGCTCTTTTCATATAAGGAATAAAAAACAGAAAGATAATTTTATTTTATTTCCTACCTATTTTATGACTAAAATAGCGTTTACATCCTCCCTCACCATTGAAAATCTCTTGGTTGTTACACGCGTCGTTGGTTTACAGGAAAATTTTCATGTTTTCAATAGCGAGGTTGTGAAAAGTGTCTTCCTCATTATGGGTGCGGTTTTACATATAGGATATGACGCAAATGCTATACAATACAGCACGGCGATCTATTCAAAAAATGTGTGTGCTATTATTATCTAACGCTTGCTACGTGGAGAGTAAAACTCGAAGTCTAACTTTATTTTGTTTCTAACCACGGTACATAAGAGCATGGATAAAATTCAGTTAATTCATAATTACGTTTCAACCGCTGCTGATTTCAACAGAAGTTAGACTTTTTAAGCTTTATTCAATCGGGTTGGATAAAAAATAACCAACCACATATTTTTTTTTTTTTATTTCTAACTCATGTGGGAAATTTAGTCTATGAAACATTGCAGCATAATTCTTCACAATGGATTTTTGTAAACGCTCTTTTATATGTGAAAGTAAAACATTTCGTAAACCAATACAATGTTTTTAGTGCTTTCAAAGTTAGTTAACAAAACTGGGGAAATTGTTGGAAGTGAAAATCTAACAGTCTGTGGTATTATTTATTGAAGATCAATGGAGAACAAGTGCTTTTTTGTGTACATGAACTATATTTCGAGTTAGAAAATTTCAATTTAAAATTAGTGTGCAAGATTTTTTTTTATTAAATATAGTTCGTTTTCCCTCCCCCTAAAAAAAATGGAAAACATTCAGTGCGAACTTTGTGGTAAATCTATTGCAAAAGCGCATTTTGCGAGACATAATAAACGTAAACATCCACCCTCCAAGAGTGATATTGATGAAGAAACAGTGCCAGCGAAGAAACGTAAATTAGACATGGTAACATGCTCAGTGTGGAAGGATGAAGTTAGCATGAAAAATTTTCAGCGACATATGAAGAATAAACATTCATGTGAAGCAGTGAGAAGCGGTTTTTCCAGGACATGTGCCGACTATGAACTTGTTAATAGTGGTGGTGGTGATACGCACACTTTTCTGATTAAAGTGGAAAATGAGTGTGTCGAGTTTTTGAAAAACCGAATAAGTGAGAGTGATGCAGTTCTGAAGATTAATTTTATTTTGACTACAGATTTTGTGAAGGGTGCAGAAACAGTGTGTTTTCCAGTGCATAGCGGGAATATGCTAGTTTTGAAATCAACGGTTGTGGAAGATACTATTTCAGAAATATTCGATAAATTAAAGGTGGATCAAGAGGAGGGAGCAATTAAGGGTTCAGGCTGGTCCTTATCCTCTACTCCTAATCATAAACTTGAGGTGCATGTTAATTCCTTTAATCCAATTGCCGCGTCGTGCCATATTAAACTCCCTAAAGGCCGCTTTAGACGACAGCATTTATGCTACGAGGAATCTTACAATTAGTAGTAGTGCCAGAGTATGAAAGCAAGAATGCTACAATAGGGCAAGATGCTATGGTATAAATCCATAACTTTTTTTCTTTTTACCCTGGCAAACTGCTTTCGCTAAGATTTATCGTACGAGAAATTTTCTCGTCTAAAGCGGCCTTAAGTTTATTAAGAAGAAACGAGCTATTCTTAACATTAAAAATTAAGATCAGAAATGTTTTTTGTACGCTGTGCTAGCTAAACTTAACCCCGTTGATTCAAAGAAAAATGCTAACCAAGTTTCTCACTACAAGCCTTATGCACATGAAATACTTCCCATTTTTGAGAATAATAACATTAATTTTCCTGTAAGCCTACATGACGTTCCCAAATTTGAGAAGCATTACAACGAAATGTTTTTTAATGCTCCGATTTCTATCAATGTGTATGGTATAGATGATGAAAATGAAAAAGTCTTTCCCCTTCATGTTAGCAAACATCAATTTAAGGGAACTAGCATAGACTTACTGTGTGTCAAAAACGGAACAGTAACAACAATGGCATCAACATCATCGGTATCAACAACTCGGACAGTGATTACTTATCATTACTGTTTAATAAGAAATTTTTCTCGTTTAGTGAGGAGTCAAGTTACTAGTGACAAACGTCATTATTATTTCTGCAGACGTTGTTTATGTCACTTTATAGATGAACATAAACTAACGCAACATGAAATTTTTTGTCGAGAACATGAACCAACTCGCGTCATTATGCCTGTTCCCGATTCAGTTATTAAATTCAAAACTGACTCCTCATTTTTAAAAGCAGATGTTGTAATAGTAGCAGATTTTGAAAGTTTTTTGAAGCCTGTTAGTGAACCTCGAGGAAAAAAATCAACTAATATTCAGAGGCATGAATTGGCTAGCTACTGTTACAAAATTTGTTGGTCGGATGGAACCTCAACGGAACTTCATTTGTATAGAGGTGATAATCCAGCGCAGCATTTTTTAAAAGGTTTGCAAACAGAGTTAGAAAATATCGTTCCTAGATTAGAACAAAATTTACCCATGAAGCCTTTAAGTCCTGAACAACTTTCTCATCACCAACAATCACAGGAGTGTACTATTTGTCACAAAGAATATACTGAGAATAATCGAAAGGTTCGACATCATCACCATTTAACGGGCTCCTACCTCAATCCTCTTTGCAATAATTGTAATCAACAAGTAAAAAAACAAAATTTCATAAGCTGTTTTACACATGGGTTATCTTCTTATGACTTACATCTCTTTGTCAAAGAATTAGGTTGTATTCCAGGTGATGTAAAGGTTCTTGCCGAAAGTGAGGAAAAGTATATTTCAATTTCAAAGTAGTTTCATCTCAAAAATGGCAGAAAATTTGAAGTAAGATTTTTAGATTTGTACCGGTTTCTGCCATACTCTTTAGATGAATTAGTAAAAAAATTAAAGCCGGAAGAACTGAAATACACTCGTGCTCATTTCTTTGATGATGTAAAATTTGATTTAAGTAGAAGGAAGGGTATTTTTCCTTATGATTATTTTACTGATGCTTCGAAATTTAATGAAACAGAACTACCTCCTCAAACAGCATTCAATAACATACTTAAGGGTAGTAAATGCAGTAATGAAGATTATTTGTTAGTTCAGCGAGTATGGGAAACATTCAATTGCAAAACATTTGCAGATTTTCATGATTATTATCTAACCACTGATGTTTTGCTATCAGCTGATGTTCTAGAAAATTTTAGAGAGGCGTGCATCAACTCATATAGAATTGACCCAGTTTTTTCATACACATCTCCAGGCTTATCCTGGAAGGCAATGCTCTACAAATCAGAAATTGAAATAGAATTTTTTACAGATGTTGATATGCACTTGTTTATTGAAAAATCAATCCGTGGTGGTGTTTCTCAATGTAGTTTAAGGCATGTCAAAGCTAACAATGAGTTTCTCGGTAGTAAATTCGATCCTCAAAAAGAAACCTCGTTCGTAATGTACCTGGACGCGAATAATTTGTATGGCCATGCCATGAGTATGCATCTCCCCTATGGAAAGTTTTCATGGGATCCAACACCAGAAAATTGGGATTCGAACAAAATTCAAAATTATCCCGACGAAGATGAACGAGGTTTCTTTGCAGAGGTAGACTTAGATTATCCTGAAGAGTTCCATGATGATCATAAAGATTACCCTCTAGCACCTGTAAATGATTTCCCTCCTAACGGAAAACAACGAAAATTACTACTAACGCTAAATTCGAAAAGAAACTATGTTGTGCATTTTCGATTGCTAAAATTTTATCTTGCTCACGGTTTAAAACTTGTAAAAGTACACAGAATTCTATGGTTTTCTCAATCGAAGTGGCTTAAGCCTTACATAGATCTAAACACCAAGCTACGCACAGAGTCGACAACCGATTTCGAGAAAGATTTTTACAAACTTCTTATCAACAGCGTGTTTGGGAAAACCATGGAAAATGTGAGAAAGTATACCGATATAAAACTTGTTTTTGATAAAAGAAAAGCTGAAAAACTCATTGCAATGCCGCAATTTAAATCTAGAACAATCTACTTACAAAATTTTGTACTTATTCATATGCTATGAAAATTCACGAAATTAAACAAACCTGTGTATATTGGAAGTGCTATTTTAGATCTTGCTAAATTAGTAATGTACAAATTTCATTATGAAGTGATGAAACCTAAATATGAAGATAAGCTTACTGTTGTTTACACCGACACGGATTCGTTAGTCTATCATGTTATTTGTGAAAATTTCTATAAAAATATGCATGATTTAATAGACTATTTTGACACATCGAATTATCCTGTAAATAATCGATATAATATCCCATTAAGTAAAGAGAAAGTACCAGGTAAAATGAAGGATGAGATGAAAGGAATAGCTCTTGAAGAATTCATAGGATTACGATCGAAAGTATATGCTATGAATACAGTAGAAAAAAAGAAACAAAGAGGGTTAAGGGTGTGAAGAAAAGTGTTGTGAAAAATAAGATTACGATTGATGACTTTAAGAAGTGCTTGTTTTCTGGTGAACAATTAACGAAAGAGCAACATCAAATTCAATCACGTGAGCATACACTTTCGACTGTAAAGCAAGAAAAATTAGCTTTAGACCCTCATGATAACAAGCGTAAAATTCTTAATTGCAACATACACACACTGCCATGGGGTCATTATAAAATTGTAAATAGTGAAGCTAAAATAATTTGTGAAGTATGTAACCCTCATCAACCCTCAACTTCTGGACAGTCGTGTTAATTAATTGTAAGTGTTAAATAGTTAGTAAGGTTTGTACATAGTTATTATCAAGCTTGTTCAAATGTTAATAAAGCACACACTGTTTTTTTTAAATACTTTTTTGAATTTTTTTCTATACGTTCTATTATAATATAGTTTATTATTTATTATGCCTACTGATTTATTTGGATTCCCGCGATATAAGTCGCATGAGAATGAAATATCAGATTCACCTTCCAACATCAGTGAAAACCAGCTGACAGTATTAGACCAAAGAATTAAAATAATAAAGGGTGAAATCAACGCACTACGAAATACTTCTTTATCTTCAAATATTGAAACTGAAATCACAGAAGCTCAACAACATTTACTAGATTTACTTCAAAAACTTGATAATGAGTTGAAAAGTGTTATTCTTATGTATTCACAGCTAGTAAATAAAAATGATTTTACCGAAGTTCAAAATATTATAAAGACAATTCAAAATGAAGTACAATTCATAAAGAATCAATTCATTACAAATACTGCAGCACAAGATCTAGTCGATAATTTGAATAAAAAGCTTACGGAGTTACAAAATACGTTTAATGATCTTCAAACAGCTGTGAATGTATTAGAAAATGCTCTTCAAAATAATCCCTCTCAAGAAGATCTTCAAAAGATGCAAGAAGTTATTTCGATTCTACAAAATGAACTTAAAACTATTACCAATGAAACAAATAAACTGCGTGATGATCTAACCAACCTACCTGTT
>JAGDQP010010659.1:5708-16736 GCA_022664845.1 Lepisma saccharinum
CGGAAGAAAGTGAAGATGTACGAATATTGTTGACAAGATTTTTATCTGTGGAAAAGACCGATGACGTATGGATTCCTCCAAAAAACAAAGCGGATCTTGTTAGAAAACTTCGAGACCGTGTCCATGAAACGGAAAAACTATCCAGAGTTAATATTGCCAAAATAATACCTCCCTCAATGGAATCGTTACTATAACGAATGAATTAAAAAAAGGAAAAAAAAAATCCATGATTTTTTTTTTCTCATTCGAGAGTGTCATTTCAGTAAATTGTGTAAGTGAGTACCACAAAATTTACACACGTGTCTGAAATTTGTCGTTAAAGACTGAGTCTTGAATAGTTAATTACCACCTTGCAAAACTTTGTGGTTAACTGTGGAATAAAGCGACCGTTGCTTTAATGGGGAGTAATACTGAAGTCGTTGCAGAAGATAATGTGTTAAGAAACACTCTTTATGAAGAGTTTCTTATTAGCATAAGTTACATTTCCTTTTCTTATTAAATATAATTATGTTATTGCCATGAATTGATTTTTATTGCTCGATATTTCAACTTAAAACTGTTTATCCTAGGTTTTTTTTCCTGGTTGCACTTTAGATACTCCCCCGGATTGTTCTAAACAGTGAAGGTTAGAATAGGTTAGGTTGTATTGAGTTAACTTATATTAGTTAGTTTAAGTCATCTTTAACTATGCTTAATACATCTAATCCTTCGAAATCAGATAAGAAATAATATACTAAACTTGGTGATTTCTCGTCTGAGGGAGTATCCAAAAAGCATCCCACTTCTTTACTTTCATTCAGTATTGAAAATTATTTTAGCGTTCCTGGAGCAGTAGAGTAGTATCACGTGACATAAACCGTTTATGAGATATAAATCTTCTTTAAGAATTTTTAAAATTCTTTTTATTTCCTTTTATTTATTTATTTCCATGCCATGATGTGCTCAGATCAGTACTGTAGGTGGGGTTGCCACCTGTCCCGTATAATATGGGATGTCCCGTATTTTTGGTAAAATTTACGCGTCCCATATTATCAGTTGTTGTCCCGTATTATCAGTAGTAAATTCACAGACAATTTTTCAACATATCCATAATTTTAACAAATAAATAGGGATGGTCTCTTTTCCAGCTGTTTACTATGCAGACTAGCGAGCAGATTCTTTTTACATCCCCAGACCCTAACATGAGTCCTAGGGATGGGGATATAATACGCCTTGTGTTTGCTCTAGTTGATATCACACTGCAACGAGCACTTTTCCCAGAACGACCGCACATTTTGTGTTAAATCAACACAGTTTGTTGTGTGATTTCGGTGATTCAACACTGTGATATTAGTAGCATGACACTCTTCATTGAGTTGAATAAGTATTGACCTGCATCCATTGTGCTGAATCATCGAAATCAACACCGGTTGTTGTGTTAACTGTGTTTAGGAAATTGAAATATCCATTTTGCGCCTGCCAGTGCTTTTTGGGTGTGAGCAAGCAAGATGTTTTCTGTGTAACTGATTGTTATGGAGGTTTTTAATTGTGCGTATAGTCACATATAGTAGTGCAGTAACTAACAAGTTACTTTTATTTTAAGTTATTGCAGATTTGTCCCGTATTTTTTTCCTATTATCCAGTATTTTTTGCCGAGTGTCCCGTAATTTATTCATCAAAAGGTGGCAACCCTAACTGTAGCCTAGTCAATAAGATGTACTTTCGCATCTAGATGTTGCAATTCTGGTAGATATTTATTGAGAAAATCGAACTCGAAATTTCAAGGAAAAATCTATTTATAACCGAAAGTGGATATGACTTTGAGGGGTTTTGTTCAACATTCTAACCAAGATTAAAATCTCTTTGCTTGCTCTTGTACTGGTATCAATGAAATATTTCTTAAACTTTAGAGTTTAAGACCTGTCTCTTGTTTAGACCTCTTTATTTCTTCGACGTTTGCTAAAACAAAGAAGAAACGATTATGTTTGAGACTCGTTAGTGGCATGTAAATCATTGTATAGCGGTTTCTTAAAATTGAGAGAATTTTGATAGTGTTTGTAATTGAAACAGTATAATAAGTTATCCACGCAAATATGAGGTGTGCGAAAGTTCATTTCATAGCACATAGACCCGTAAATTCTGCTGTTAACGCCAACATTTTGTCATGGAAGCAGTTCACCATGCACTGTCACTTAGGAGAGATTTGGGTAAGTGAGTGAAGTACAGACAAGAGTGCGCATGCTCGGGGAAGAAAGCTATCATATGGTTATTCGGTGTGTACAAAGTAAACGCAAGGGAAAAACTACATTGAAGCGCAGGATATCTCCAGATGAAAACCAATTGTTCCTTCCTCTTCTTCAAAACAAATTCTCGATTCATTTGATGAAGAAATTACGTTTCCGGTGAGTTGTGGTGTATCATTGCTGATAACTGGGTTCGATGTTTAGAGTGCAAAGAGTGGTGACATGAAACTTGTAATGGCTTTGTTCCTCCGTTACTGTTGTTAGTAAGCACTCATGGAATGTGTTGCTTTCTCGGTAGTTTTTTTAGATATAGGGCATACCTTCGAAACACCATATGCATATCTCCTGGCTCTCTAACTCCAATTTTTCCATTTTATGATTTTTTCTTTATAATTTAATAGTAAATATAATACAGGTAGAAAGGAAGAATGCTTATGTGCGTACTCTTACCCACATTTCACTTGTAATTATTACTACCAAACTCACATTATAAATCTTAAAATGTCAATAATAACAACAATTAAACGACAATTTACTGGAAGATTAATTATTTTGCAATCAAAGTGGGATGCATAGCTATACAGACGCTTTCAATATTATCCCTTGTAGATGAAAACTTGGCAACGCAGGTACCAGCGGTGGATTCTAATCTCAATAGAAATAGCACCAGCTGTCAGTCATCGGATGGACCCCCTGATGTGAGTACCTAACAGCGAAGCAGTAGCGATATTAAAGACAAGGGATCGGAGGAATTCACATAAAGAGAACACATCAGATCCATGTTTCCCGACTGACGTAGTGAATACTCTCTCCCTTTCCTGGCGTGACGATTGAAATTTCATCTCTTTTTATGTCCTTTGAGGCATGATTTCAACAATTCCTTCCACAGTATATTTTAAAAATATGTTAATTATCATTGTTATCCTACATTATAAAACACAAGTAGGTTTTCTTTTAGTTTTAAATAAACTTAAAATTAAGGCGACCACGATGACAACATATATCGGTAGTAAGAAAATTTCGTAATTTGTACCCTCACGAAATTACAAAGTCTAACAGATTGAGTGAGGCTAATGAACTCAAATCTGAAATGAATGTGTTATTTTAAATCTGTTTTTTGGTTTAGGCCGCTAGAGTGCGCGCAGACGGAGAAAACGAAGTTAAAAATAGGACTAAAGATTTACGAGGGGGCGGGGCTAACTTAAAAGAAGTGTATTGGGTCTACATTTTAAACGTCTCTTCTGCACACTTCAAAAGATTCAGCATTTCATGACTTCTTGTACAGGTAGTTTCTATTACTTCTGATCAGTATATCAACATTTTTTTTTTATTTTATTATTATTTTTTTTTTTTTAGTTTTCGTCAGGAGGTTTTCTAGGATTTTCAATTTGGGGTGGTAGACCCAAAATTGGGGGAGTGTAAATAGTATTTTGTTTCGTAAAAAAAAATTAAGTTGGGGAAAATCTTGAGACTTTAGAGTCATGACCAGTGATTCCGCCAGACACCCCCCCCCCTGTGGGGAGTGTTTACCCCCCAAAGTCTTGACAAAAAAAACTTTACAGTTTTTGCTGTGAAAAATCGATAGAAATCATACAAAACTTCACACCCTCCCAATTTTAACTTTATAACCCCCCCACACAAACTGAAAATCCTGGCGGAAACCACTGAAAATCCTGAGGTCTGGAAAAATCCCTGGTTTAGTAGGTAACGTGGATTAGCCGGTAGCGCGCTCGTCTTCAGTCCGGTGCGGGCTCAAAATTTCGATGTTAACACAGCGTCGTGGGTACAATTTGGGATCTATACTTGAATGAATAGGTAACGAACTGGGGTCACGAAAGTCAGACACATGGCTACGAAATACGTTACGCTGACCCCATAAGCCTGTATGTGAACGCCATTCAGCCGCCTGACAGACCAGGGCCCTTCAGAAGTTGTTGCGCTCGCGATCTTACCTTAGTTTACTTTATAACGGTCCTTTCTATTCGTTCCTTGATTTTCTCCTAACTTCGGATTCCAGACCATTTAAGTATTGATAGCGACTTTCGTAACTTTCATTCAATGTTGTGCGGGTATCTCGAGGCCAGCTCAGGATATCCAAGGACTAAACGTTTAGACCCCCAATGTACATGGAATATCCCAGAACATTTGGTATCAAATAACGATAGCCCTAGCATATATCATATTTAAAAGAATATAAATAGACTTCTAGAATATTCTTTGAGTATACCCAATGGACATGTGTGCACGGCATATTTCTAGAATACATCCCCAATATCCCAAGGAATATGCTCATTGCTCAATATGTGTGCTTATCAGAGCTGAAACGGGTCACTGGCTCAATCGGATCAAGTTCTGGACCGGGTCAACAAAAGTGACCCGGTTTCAGTTCTGGTCACGTAGATATTAATAGAATATTCTACGCACTTACCAGAAATTTCCTGTGATGACTTGTTAGAGATATTTCACTACCTCCGTGTGGATACTGCATAGATGAGAATTTTGAAAACATGATGTACGACGCCCGCCATTACAGGTATTTAAATGTATAAGTTAAGATAAACAAGTTCATAATCTCAAATAGTTCATTTGATACATATTCAGAAGGGGTTAAGTTCGGTATACGGCATCCAACTGCGGAAGGTGTGCGCTAACCAAACCTAACCTAACCTAGCAGGTAAATTGAAATAACTTGAATATGGAGAGCCTTAAAGAAAGTGGATGCCATATACCGAATAAACGCGCTCAGAAGCATTATCGGAGCCGCTTTTCAAAATTTCATGTTGTCTGACATTTGTACAGTATCTATAAATAATATATTTAAAAAAAAGACACACACACACTATAGGAATAGGTACCATAGAATCTTAAAATTGAAATCTATATTTGTATGTAAAATTCGAATTAATTTTATTTTGATAACAAGTGCTTATTGGAAAGGTTATAGATGGGTCCAGTGAGGCATTCATAGATATCTTCACCATCGGTTTCTGTAATTATTGGTATTAAGTATTTTTGTTTTAAATATTTACTATTTAATAAGTGTTTTACTGTTTCGGAATATATTATCGCGTTGAACCAAGTTTTTATTTATACATTAGTCATTATTTGATGGTGTAACTTGCTCTAACTTTTCGGTAATCCTGATATAAGAAGGCACGATCGGTTGTCACTATATAACGTAACTAAATTGTAAATGCCTCCTTATCTTCGAACTAATAGAAATTCTTCCTATGGATGGACTGTTAATGAGTCTCCCGGTATCTACTGGCAGGGACAGTAGATTCCTTGATTGAATGTATTTAAAATTCATGAGTGAAATTGTTAGAAAATCGTGAGTGGTAAAATTTCTTGAGTACAAGGTTAAATTCCTTGGGTAGCCTAAAAGTGATAAATGTTTGGAATGACGTTTTGAAATTTCAGACATAAACCTTGTACTAATGCATGGTTTTAGAGACCTAAATAAAGTCCGTTTCTATTGAAGTAACAAACATATATTAATATTGCTAATTATATAAGGAGTAACTAGGCCATTTTCGTAATTACTGACTTTGGGCATTTCGATTTTCTTACCTGTTGAAGTTTCTAAAAAAAAATATAGAAAATACACCATGTCCCAGCCGGAATTCAAACCAATGCCACTGGAGGCGCTGGCCTAACGCCTCAGACCACGATACGACTATCCCGGTCAACAGGTAACTTCTGTCGTGCTTCTCAATAGCTTCCCAACGGTATCCAAAGTGGCCACCACTATCGAACTTTTGGCCAACTTCAAACGAGTATATCTTGACCATGGTCGTCACCCTTTAATATTTTATACGGTGAATACACTTGACTAGAAGTATAACGTTCTCTGGACCTTGACTCCAGAGCACTTTGCCACTCTTCCAATGTGACAACTGGATTTTTTCTTCTTTGTATTAAATGCGTCTTACTGCACCGCATAATATGAAGGAATTTAGTTCGTATTTTGCCATCTAGATGGCAAATCATATTCACAAATTTACTGCCATCTATTGAGCATCGGGTATACTACATTCTAATATTCTCGGTGCTACACGAGTCCTGAGTATTGCTTGAGTTAAAGAAACACATTTTCAACAAATGTTAATAACCATCTCTATCAAGTCGATATGATTTCTTGAGTGTAAGATTTTCGCGAAATGCTACTGTCTCTATCTATTGAACAAAATTCGAAGTAAAATGAAAGAGTGGATAACTCTGCGTGAGCTGTCGTTTGCGTACAATACACTTCAGCGGATAACAATTCGCGAGGCTCCGTTTCCTCCTATTATCACTAACGCCTGTAATAAGCTGTGTAATCCTTCAGGAAAAAAAGTCTTTGATATCGTCATGGTAACCTACTTCCTTCTACGTAGCAACTTCATATATAAAAATCTTCGACCCAAATTAAGTATAATTATGCTGGGTTCTTGATCGACTTCTACGTACACTTTAAACATGTACTAATATGAACACGCTAGTTATTACAAGGTAGATTGCGTTAATATGTCAAACAAGAATGAATGTTGGCGGTTGCGTGGATAGAACCCAAGCACTTGCAACCTCTTGCCTTTATCAACTCAATCATGAACCCAAACTATAACTGTCTCGTTTTTTCTTCGCTATCACCATCATATTAGCTGTTTTCTACCCACTGCTGGATAAAGATCTCTCCATTTTCTTTCCACATATGTCGGTCTACTGTTTACTCATAGATAATCAGGAACTTACTCATAGGTAATGAGGAACTTACTCGTAGATAATCAGGAACTTTCTAATAGATAATCAGGAACTTACCCATACGTAATCGGAAACTTACTAATTGATAATCACGAACTTACTCACAGGTAATCGGAAACTTACTCATATATAAACAGGAACTTACTCATAGATAATCAAGAACTTACTCGTAGATAATCAGGAACTTACTAATTGATAATCAGGAACTTACTCATGGATAACCAGGAACTTACTCATAGAAAATCAGGAACTTACTCATGGATAACCAGGAACTTACTCGTAGATAATCAGAAACTTACTCGTAGATAATCAGGAACTTACTAAAAATATCAGGAACTTACTCATAGATAATCAAGAACTTACTCGTAGATAATCAGGAACTTACTCAAAGATAATCAGGAACTTACTCAGATAATGAAGACCTTACTCATAATCAGGAACTTACTCATAGATAATGAAGAACTTACTCGTAGATAATCAGGAACTTACTCGTAGATAATACCTCATAGGAGTTGGGGAAAGCTGGCGGAAGCAAAGTGTTACATTCAATGGAGCTGATCATGTAGCAGTTCCAACAATCAAAGTGTCTTTTTATAACTCTTACATGCGCCCAGGACAGGTGTAGAATTAAATACGTCTCTCCACATACTACCCCCCCCCTCCACAATCTATTTTTGCAAATAACCGCCCCTGTACAAAATTGAGTAAGTATGATTTTTATCAAATACTTAGTGAACTGAAAAGTCTGCACTAAGTGTCGTGAAGAAGAAGAATTTACCTTCAGAAGGTCATAATAAAATTCAGACACCAATTAAACACATTTTGTACTCTACAATTTCAGATATTACTTAGGCAAAAAATGTGTATTTTACCAAGTGTTGAGTATAAAGAAAAAAAAATAGTAATGTAACTACTTAATGTTCACCCTGTACTTCTCAAGTGTTAAAAGCTATTACAGAATTATTATATCAATTACAATGTTTTGACAATGAACAAGGGAAAAAAAGAAAAAAAAGCAGGCAGTAACAAGTTTATATAGTCTTTTTTTTTTTTTGTATTTTGAATTTAGGGTGAAAGAGCATATACTGTTACAAGTGTATTATCTGTTAAATAGACTTTTTCTTCCTGTTGCTATTCAACGGCTAACAAAAAAAAGAAAGGAAAGTGTTGAACAGTCAAAAGAAACACCTTTAAATAAATGTAGAAAGAAATAATAAATAAAAAGAAGCTATAGTAATGTGTAGTGTATTCAGTATGTATTCACACAATTACTTACAGAAAAGAAGAAAAAAAGTTCTTTTTTCAAACGATTCAGATGAAAGAAGACGGGTAAGGTGTATAGGTTTATATATATATTACAGTGTTAGAAGAGGAGCGAGTATTTATTATGTGTGTATAAATATATAAAAGCATCTCTATCAAAAGGTTCTGTATAACAGGTGAGAGCTGCTGTAGAAATAAACTGGCATTAAAAAACAGAATGAATTGAATACCACTTCTTTTTTTCTCTCTCTCTCCTTCCTTTCTCAATTTATGTACAGGAATACCATTTCTTTTCACTCTATTCTTTATAGTAGGAACTGTAACTTTTATACGATAGAGTTTTGTTATGTTTAAAAACCAATACAAAAGTGTGTATGTGTATATATATGGACTGTGGTCAGTAGAGGAAATGACTTGAGGTGCAGGGGAAGGGGGTGTCGGAAGATTCTTTTTCTGAATGAATGAATGAGTGACTGAATGAATCAATGAATGAACAGAATTCTTCTCCTTCCCCCCGCGTGCTCGGAATCCTACGTATTTTTGTCTTCTATTTCATTCTTTTCAGGGGACCCACGTGTCTGAAATACCTTTCGCTAAAAGAAAGGAAAAAAAATGTTACTTTTTTTTTTGGTTATAGAATTCGTGAATGTAACATACCAGACCATTTCCATGGTTAACCATGACTTTTTTTTTCTCTCTCTCTCTCTCTCTCAATGACCGACCGGATGGACTCCTCCTATAGCTCAGTAGATAGACACAGACAAACTAGAAGATGAAAAAAAAAAGAGAAATTGCATTTTTTCGGTCTCTTTTTCACTGCTAGGATACACATATATGATGAGGAGGAGGAGGAGAGTCTGTTGCTACAAGATCGTTTCTTCTTTCAGTTCACAACGGGAAAACTTTTACGAATATTCTTGAATGAATGACTGGACTTCCAAATGTCATTTCGAGGTGATTTTTTGGCTGTCTTTCTTTTTAAAAAAAAATAGAAAAGAAAAACACCTTTGTACATTTTAGTTCTGGTTGAGGTATACCTGTGAGTTGACCAGAGATTCGACACCGAGGTGTTAGAATAAAACACGTTACAAACAAGACACATTCGAAATTAAGGGGTTGGGGTGGTGGCTTTTTTTTTTAAGTATGAGGAAAGTGGGGGTGGGGAGGGGTCGGCAACATGGTGTTAGGTTCGCGTAATTTATTTTCCTCACATTCCAAAGCCCCAACGGTGGTCCTCACCTTCTTTTTTCCTTTCTCACAGAAGTTAGCAAGGCGACACCTGGTATAAGAGAAAGCGAACAGTAAGTTTTAGTCACAGGACAGGTAACCAAGCTTATTTTTTTTCCTTTTTTTTTTAATGGGGTAGAGGGAAGAAGCCTATATATAAACACGACCCATTTCGGCAGACAGCGTAGCGCCTTTACTAACACCTTGGAAAAATAATTTTCTGACATTTATGGTAACGAACCGAACTGCCTGTGGGTAGAAGGACATAAAAATCTTGAGAAAATGCGACAACCGAAAGGAAGAAATATCGGTTTCTTACCACTTGTAACTTTCTCAGTAGAAGTTCGGGAATTTGTGAAAGAAAAAAATAGCTATTTTTTCATTTCTTTTCTGTTTGTCCAGAATTTGAAAGTTGACAAGTGTTCTGAAAAAAAGTGACAGTTTATATGTACGTACAATGACATTTTACATAAAGAAAGATGCCATCTTTTCGGTTCATCTCTCCAACAAAATTGGAGTAATAGCATTTTTACAGCGGAATTTATTTTGGAATTTGTTAAAAGATTTCAGAATTGATTGGGAATAAATCTAGTTTGGGACAGACAAGCTAACCTAAATGAATGTAGTTTGAATTTAACTTAAACTATCATAGAATAAAACTAAAGTAATTAATGCAAGAAAGCCAAAATGTTCAAAAATAAATTTGATCTATAAAACGGAACTACAGAAAACCACATTTACTTTAAACCAGAAAAGAGGTAAGTATTATTGAATAAAAATGATAATTCCATTTTTCCATTCCATTCCAGATTTCTGCCTCAATAAAAGTAATTTCTAAAGGCTTGTTATATGAATCTAGAATGAATGTTAAAAAAACCTTCATATTATTTCCTATTGCATAAGGCTTTGTTGTTTATTATTTTTATTGTTGTTGTTATTGTTTGTTACAAGAACGGTGTAAAATGGCGTTTGCTATATCCGTGCTAACTTCTAATAAATAATAATAATAAAAAAACATTGGCACTGATCGAACTCTTGAATTGGTTATGAACTTTCTTCCCTGAAAATCAGAACTCTCTAGTGAATTTGTAGGAGCAGCATTGAAATTTCGTGCAATAAAAATACATTAGACATATGCTGCCATCTTTTATTGGAGATCGTTGCTTTACATTATCCTTAAGAAGGTTCTTCGGTGTTAAACGGACTTAGAGGATTGATTAAGAAAAATATTACACAGAATTAATGGATTGGTTAAGGGAAATATCAATCAAAATTAACGGACTGGCAAAGAGAAACATTAAACAGAGTTAATGGATTGATTACGAGAAATATTAAACTGTTTAATATTGCATTGAATGATTTTAAGTAAATATATTAATGGTCAAGTAATATTGACTGAATTTAATGTTCTCTGTAATTTGTTATAATTTCTACGTTTCAACTTCAGCATAAATGTTCCAAATTTAGTGTAATTTTAATATATACAAATAAATCCTCGCCGTTTCGTTTTTAAATCTGCGATTGTTTATCGAAGTTCAAATTTGCGGTGATAACGTCGTGTAATGCAGAAAGAAGT
>JAGDQP010010659.1:21489-55171 GCA_022664845.1 Lepisma saccharinum
TTGCCTTTCAGATACAGAATGTTGGATCTCCTATAGTAGTATATCCAATCGGTATAGTCTGAGAGCTTATTCTTTCAGAGAAACAAAAGAAAAACAAAAGCAATTTCTTAAAAGGGACGTTAAGAATGCAGTAAACTCGCAATTTGAAAAGAAGTACCTCACATATCTTCTAGCCACGCCCATTAGTACACAAGAGAGAGAGAGAGAGAGAGCTGTTGCCATAGATACCAATACGTTTTTTATACGTCATTACGTTGTTGCCAATTTTCACTTCTTTAGTTGGCTGTGTACACCACGAAGTGTTGCGAAAGGAATATTTCATGTTGCGGGATGACTCTACACAGCCCGAAGAATGAACCCTTGTCCGATAGCCACACTCACCAACAAACGGCAAAATGGCAACAGAGAGAGGCAAAATGGCAACAACGTAACTTTTCATCCATTTTACGCATTGTCCGAGGACCCAATCTATCACAATGCTGACTATAGCACAGTAGTAGTATAGTAGAAGTATTATTATTATTAGTAGTAGTAGGTCTACTAGTAGCAGCAGCGGTGTTAACTATAACAATAGTGCTAGTAGTAGTAGACCCAGTAGTTTGTTTCGAATGGGGATGACAATGGAACAAGGTCTACAGTCTTTTTAAAGTGATTCCAAACTACGATCAATGCATCCGCACCCAGAATCGAAGCCGAGGCCATTTGATGTTAAGGCTACGAACGAAACCACTCATTCACAAGGAAACGAAGTTAATAAAAAGTTTAACAGAATCAGCTTATTGGAGATGTAAATATCAGGGCTTTACAACTTCTTGGCAACCTTTAGTCCGCTCATGAGAGAAAACGATGCTAAAGTATCGAAAAATTTGACAGTGTGGAAACTTGTCAGCATTGTCAGTATGTAAAGCATTGGGAAACATTACGAGGCCTAGAGAGTAATCTGTCAAAGGTAGATAGCTTCAGCATCACCCAATTGAGTACGTGAGATTGATATGTTTATGACATCCCAGCTTTCACGATCCTTGTGAAAACTTTCTAGTAACTAATATCCCGATAATACAGACTACTCTGTAGCAGACATTTTTTTTATCAAATTACCCTCACCATCATGTCGTCCCCCTTTCTCATGTTTCAACTTAGTTTCCTCACCCTTATCTCTCTCTTATCCTTACTTCCCAACCTATCACACCCTTCACCTCGCCCTTATACGTAGTTACGTCTTTTTCACTTCGTCCTCCGCAGTTCCTCTCGTCCTCACTCACTCTCAGTCTCATGTCTTCGCTTCGTTCTCACCCTCACGCCTCAGTTTCGTCATTACTGACATACAGCCTCAACCTCACGTTCTGATTTCTCCCTCATTCTCATATCTCCGTTTTTACTTACCCTCACGCATATGTTGCAGTTCTTCCCTCATTCTCACTTACTTTTATGTCTTTGCTTTATCATTACCCTTATTCACCCTCAACCTTACGTCCTCACTTTATGCTCACTCTCATGTCTCCGCTTTCATTCACCACCATCCTGTTTCCGCTTTGTTATCACCATCACTCATCCCTGTACGTCTTCGCTTCTGTAAGAATATAAATTTGCTATTTTGTCTCATTTGTTAGCAGTGTTTTTTTCCTATTTACTTTATTGATGAATAGTGGATATTACCGTTGCTTCTAGCATGTAACTGCTTACGGATCTTAACTAGAAAACTAGACCAATACATGCTGTAAACGTCTTGAAACATTACAAGTATAATATCTAATTGTAGCAGCTTACAAAGAGAATATAAATATTGTTTTGTGAGTTTTATACTCAGGTATGACAATCGTGGAATATGTTGAGATTTAAACATGTTTGACGGTAGATACAAGTCGCTATTGTTCCTTATAGTATAGAGTGATAAATGCATATGATAAGTTACAACATTCTTAAGTACGATCTTTAATTGGGTTTCTTACTACAACGTAGATAATTGTTATATATTTAATATGATGAGGTATCATAATAGCAGTCTCAGTTTGCAAACAAGCTGAAACTGGGTATTCTGAACTATTAAGGAACTAGCAGTAGGTCTACTAAAATTTTGTTTATCAGTTTCGTCATTCGCCGTGCTGACCCCATGGCCGTCACTCAGGTGGACGCAGTTCCACCAACCGGGGACAGATGGCGTTGGGGCAGACTCAGGACCTTTCGGTCTTTAACGCCAGTAGTTATTATAGTTTCGTCATTATCCTCATTTATCCTCACATCTCCGCTTTGCCCTCAACCTCATCTCTCAGTTTTCACTCACCCTCTTGTTGCCGCTTTGTTCGTCAGTCTTACCCTCGTTTTCACTAGCACTTACATCTTAGTTTCACCATCACTCTCGTTCAACCTCACCCTCTCGTTGCAGCTTGGTAGCTCGACCTTATAGAAATAAGAAATTGCTCCGCTATATAATCTGCAAAGTATAATTAAATATTAAATGCAAGAAGATTTTCTCTCCCGAGCGTCTATCCTATGCAACAACTTGTTTGAAGTAACCATAGAAACATTCAAAGCTCAGAGTATGAAAGAATCACAGAAAAAAAAAACATCTCCTATCAGATTCACCGAATTCTGTGTTTAAGAAAGAAAAAAATAGTACGTTCCACTATGGTGAAACATCTCATGGACGACAAAACAACCCTATCCACCATCACTTAATCTCGTCTCCGGATGTTGATGTTTACCCAACCGGACAGTTTGATAAATTATAACTTCTTCTCGTAATGCTTCTTACGATGGTTATTTTGTACAATACAGAAAAAGAAGAGTCTTTAACACGTACAGGCATACAGAGAGGAGCAGCACCCACTAACTTGCTAAAGTAAAGTATAATAAAAAAAAAAGTTAAGGAGAAAAAAAATAATCTCTTCTTAAATTGATAGGCGCTCAGATAGAAACATGCTGACACTGAGGGCACACAAGTGTTTCCGGCAGTCCCTGGTAGTCGTATAGTGGACGAGTTGGAAACAATAGCTACCGCAAAGATCAGCACCTCACATCATCAGTTTCTTCTTCTTCTATCGTATCGTACCTTTTTCCGTTTCTTTGCCCTTTTTGGAACAGCTATACACTCCTTCATACGAGAAGGAGAAAACAGAGGAAGAAGAAGAGTGAAGAAAACAAGAAAGGATCCCCTAAAAGAGAGAGAGAGAGAGAAAGAGAAAGAGAAACTAAAAGGAAGAAATCGACTCCTCGAGTGAATAGCATCTAATGAAGTCCATTCTGGAGGATAAGGAATGAAAAAAGGAAGGAGAGCAGTAGCTAGTGTGTGTGTAAGTGACAAAGAGAGTGAAAAGAGAGAGAGAGAGAGAGTTTGTACGTTGGTAGGAGAAGGGGTGAGTAGGATCAACCGTATAAAAAGACTTTAGTGATGTCTACACCACCACAGGTGATGATGAGAATGGAAAGGGAGAAAAATTAGGATGTGAGAGGGTGAAAAAGGAAAACGAACGAGTATAAGAATTGGAATGGAATGTAGAACAAGCATAAAGGATATGGGATAGAATATATAAAAGCAAAGTGAAAAACAACGATCTTATAATGAGATATATATAACAAGCTTCTAGTAATCACCACGCCCGTTAAGAAAATAATTCTCTCTACTCTAGACCTGGTGAGATATGCTAATTTTGGTATTTTAAAATAAATCGTTAGTAACTCGAAGATATAGTGGCAAGACGTACATTGAATATCAAAATATTGGTTTTTGACCAAGAAAGCATCGTCCAGATGGAAAAAAATAACTTAGAAAAACAAGATTTGAATTTACAAGTAAGCTCGAGCACGTATAAACTCGAGTACAAATAAACTCAGATATACGAGTAAAGTCGTGCACGAGTAAACTCGGATACGAGTTAACTCGGGTAGCCAGCCTCCTTTAAAGTTAGGAAAAGTGACTCTTACAGTTTTGACTGACATAATTTGATATTGAAAAAGATCGATTTCTCTACTCGAACCGGCCTATAGAACATGTTAGAGCTGACTAGTATAGTTTCTAAGAGACTACAGACACAGATAACAAAGGAAAAGTGCTTCACTATTTACGTAGCACGAAATATTGCAAGAATATAAGATTTACGTTCCCAATCTGTGTAGAATGAGCCATATACTTCCAGAAAATGGTTCTAAGAATAACATTAAAATTTACATTTTCTACAATATTCTGAAAGGTAAACAATCCTATACATTTTCGTAGAATATACAGCAGAACCCCGTTGTACCGTGCCCACGGAATCGGCCATATCGTCGATGTAGTCCATTCGTTTTCGTATGAACTTGGGATAAGAAATTTTATAAGTATCAATGAGTAATTCTCATAAAATCATATCTCCTCACCCCTTCCTTCTTATTGATAATAAGAACACGCTTTCTTATTTTGACAAGTGTGTCTGTTTCTTGTTCCTCTTCTATCGCATACTGAAAAATAAATCATTACATCGTTGCAGACTCTTCATTTGACTTGAATACGCTCTAAATGTACAAGTTATTTTATTATTTTTTTTTTTGTCTTATTTGACATTCAGCCAAGAGATGACATCGGGAAACCTGGCTCTCAATTTCAATAAAACTGATTTCTTATTTTGAAAAGACGTATGTTGAAGGATTACATTCTTTATATAGATTTTTGGTCCCACGTTTTTAGGGAATGGACTTTTCCCATTAGACCCCTATGTCATCCGATATTTTAAGAATCTTTTTTTAAGATGCAGATTTCTTAAACTCGTATAGGGTTTAGGTCTCGTATCAATTTCATTTATTCGTGATCTTTATTTCCAAATTCTTTCCTTCCACGATGTTGAAAATGCACATATACGTATTGCATATTGTAATGTAACACGTAATGTAATTTTTTAATAAAGTTTTAAGTCAATATGCTCCGTTCAATTTAACAAAGATATGAATATTTTGTATCAAGCCTTAGAATTTAAAACTGAGTCTGTTTGTAGCGTAGGCAACTCAGACGTAGAACCCTTGGATCAGATATTCAATTGTTTAAACTTCACTGCTCGTATGAGCAGATTATACTTAATTATATATATGATACATTTGTATTAAAAACATTGTATCGTACTTCTGTAATTGGGGCTATGAATCACTATTGAAGTTGAACCAAATAAATAAGTCCAGTTGAATCAAGACTATTTCTATCAGTATTTCTGTACGGTATTTGATTCACATTAAGTAAAAAAAAAAAAGTTTCATTATACCACGGTATAACAGAACGTCACTATTTACTTTATGATCATAGCAATCGTCCATCCTGACTTATATTTTTTAGAATTTTCCTCAATCACGCCAGGCTAATACCGGGATGGTACCTCAAACTAGTCCCTGGACGATCTTCGTTCCAGCATCATCTCCCCTACTCTACTCCAGTTTGAACCGAACTTGCCTAAAGGCCATAAATAAATTCTCAAAATTCAAATAAAGTGATATAACGGAATTTTATTTTACCTGAAATTTCCGAGGCATGTGAGCTCATCCTACACATTGTCATATTAGTATGAATGTTCTACGCATGTAGACCATCAGAAATATCTTCGAATATCCCAGGGATATTCCAATCTACGGGGTTATTCGTAGACTGGTATACCTAGGACACGTGCTGTGTGGTCCAAACGGGTCGCTGAAAACTGGTGTTGAACACAAATTGTATTATAATAGTGATGAAATGCCGAAAACCAGGTTTCTAACAAAAACTTAAATATGGAAGAAAATTCGAAATATATAAGTTTTTAAATAAGAAATACGAAATTTGATTTTTTTAAAAAATCAGAGATAGAGGTTTGAATTGAAAAAAAAAAACGAATTTTACAATAAATCCCGATTTTAGTTTTTCTGTTCGTTCCTAGAAAATTCTGAGTTTTTTCGTATTTTTATTTCAAGGGTTATACTAATTCCAGGAACTACCTAGATATTTATAAATTTCTTTATATCTGTGCGTTGTGTGTGTGTGTGTGTGTGCTTGTGTAGGTGTGTGTGCGTGTGCGTATGCGTGTCATAATTCAGCAACAATGGGAGCACAATAGCTGAACGATTGGTACTTTGCGGTCAGTAAGCTGTAGCCATTGTTCCAGAAGAGAGCAAAAAGTTAAAAGGTCAGCGGATCACTGCTCTATTGTTTTGAGTGGTCCCTTATCGCGGATGAAGAAGTAACATCTTCCATCTCCCTACTTTTTTTTTTGGTTCGTGAATTCTCGACACACTCATCTCAAGGTATGTTGTGGTAGAATTCGTGTGTGATTTTTTTTTCAATATTTCCTCCTCACAGGAAAAATAAATATGTATAGAAATCTATATGATGACAGGGTACTAGGCAATTTATCTGTCATGTCTCATAACAAGACCATATCCTGCTTTCGGTTAAACAAAGGTTTCTTGACAGCTGAAGTTAAAATTGTCAACCTGTCAACATTTACTGTACATGACTGGAATTCCAAACCTTATATCAGTTCTCCGAAAGAATTGCCCTTCTAAACTATAACCTTTACGAAACGAATGTAGGTGACAAGGTCATCCTCTAGGCCAGCGTTCCGCAAACTATTTCCAAGTGCGGACCAGTTTTATTGGTTTGTAGATCCAACAGCACACCCATATGCCAGCCTAAGGACAGGTCTCGAGAACCACCTGTGGTCCACGGACCACAGTTTGCTTAACGTTGCTCTAGACTCTTTATTGAAAAATAAAACTTTTGGATCAATATATGTCTGGTGCGGCTTTTATAGCATGTTTCTAAATGGAAATTTTATATAATTTTACACAGAGCAGCGCTAAAGCCATTTTGCACAGTAATAAGTTCCTTATGCAAGTTCCAATAGAGGTTCAAACCCGGAACTTTAACAGAGCGCAGTACCTGCGATATAAGAACGCGGAATTGGTGTTTCCATGGCCTGGTTTTAAGTTTCCTCCCTGATGTAGTTAAGGTTGCGGGCTTCAGATCGGCACTGGAAATGAAGTATCCAGGTTCAAGTTAAGTCCTCCTGACTGAGGTCTTCCTCAATATCACCAGATGGATGGAGATTTTAAGCCTCTGTCACTGTGCTGGGACACCACACACACACACACACACACACACACACACACACAGCATATACGTTTTCTTAATTGCCACTAGATGGTGCACGAGGGCATGGTGGGGTTCTCTATATTTTCTTGATATTCTTCTCTATATGTCTCTCAAGTAGGTGTTAGCAGTTGTAAATTTATTTACAGAGCAAGGTAAATGCAAAAATATAGTCTGGGGTGTGTCACACTCCACAACAGCCCTTTCATTGGTACACTTCCTGACTAATTAAATTTGGAAATATTTTACATAGACGTTATTACGCTATTTTATGAGCCATTTTAATACAAGATAGTCATATTGCGAAGATCTCATGTAAAATTTGAAATGTTAATTAAGATTTTAAACACCTTAACCTTAACAGTAATACAGTTAATATTTCTACCACAATAATCGAGGGGAACGAAAGAACGAAGCAATATGAAGGAAGTATGACCAGAGAGAAGGGCATTAATTCCCTTCTCTCTGGTATGACACCCATCCCAACATATACACACAAGTCATGTGTCAAGAAACCGGTTGAGGCATGAAATCCACATTCATAATATGGAAATAACAGTGACATTTAAAGATAATAAGTATGATATTAATCATATATTTGATGTTGGGAGATCTACAAAATCTCTCTTTAAAAGTGTTTAGGTGTGTTTTTTTCGTATGTCTATGACTGTTATGTGTGTGCGTTAGTGAAAGGAAATAAAAATAATATTTGCTGTAGTATTAGATAAATTATTTCGCACTCACACTTTGGAAGTTCATACCCATAATTATCCGTATATTTTTTTCATAATATAAGGACTAACTTAGAGCTATATATTTCTTTCTTGAAGACTTTAAAAGCTTTACACGTCATATTAATAGCGGAGGAAGGTAACAGCACAATTCGCTGTAGTCATGCATTACTGGAGATGGAACTACGTTTTATTACTCATGTTCTTTCAATACGACAATTATTCTGGAGATTTAAGCACATTGTAAACACTGCTAAGAAGCTTTCCTATTGTAAATTTCCAACATCATCTTCCGTTTTCACGCTGCCATCTAAATGTTTGGAAAATTAAATTAAATTTAGTGGAAGACAAAATTTGAAGAAAACTATTTTATATATATTTTTTTTGTTTATTTTCTACATTTCTTTTTTCAACGAAAATCAGTTTACTATTAAAATATAGAACATTCTTGAAATACGAAATATAATAACTGCTGGGTGCGATTTTATGTTGTTTCGGATGCTTACTGCGTGTCCTGTCAGTTGATTAAAAGTAATGATCTGGCAGACTGAAAACAAATTACAATAGAATATTAGATATATGGTATCTACGGACAATCATTCGATAAACGAATGATAGAATCAAGATGATTGCAAAGAGATTAAAAGGAAAAGGGTTATAAACAAGGTTGATTAATTTAAATCAAAGTAATTTAAATCAGATGATTGTTTTTTTATTCAATGATTTAAATCAAAAAATATTAAAAAAAAAAGTAGAAATAAAGTGCAGTATTTTTAATCATTTAGTGATTTGAATCATGTGTAAGCTTGAAGTTTACCTTTTAGTCCTAATGTGATGATAGACAGCTATGATGTAAACCAAAACTAGTGATCGACTTAGAATTTTAACAAACTATCTGATTGGTTCATTTTCATTAGCGAAATTTTAGAAGATAATTCACATTATAAGTTTACAATTAGTATTACAAATATGTTAATTTTTGTAACAAATATGAAAACACAAGCACAAAAAAAAAAAAAAATAATAAAATCCAGTCTTGTTTCGTAACATCACCTACTTCGTGTATTTGTATCAAATTTGATTTCTTCACAAATTACTCAAAAGCAATTTACACTCAATGGCAGTATAAAGTTTTTCCTATGTGTATGCTGAAGGATGAAAATGCAAAGCTGCGTATGCAGTATTGATTTGATGCATTAAATAGCTCTCATTAAATTCAGATTTATCTAATGCCTTTAGGCAACTTTGGATTAGGCCGAATGGATGATGGGATAATCGATGGAATGAAGAAAGTGGGAGGAAACGAGAGAACTCTGAGAAAACCCACGCAGACGGTTTTTGTTCATTACAAAGTCCACTTGGCACGAGCCGGGATCGAATCGCGGACCCCCATGGATGAGAGAAAAACGCTCTACTACTGAGCGACCACGGCTACAAACTAGCTCTCATACTTTATGGAATACTAGTTGATGTACCCCCGCCCGTTGGTGCGGGGTGAGCAAAATATGTTGGCAACTACTATCAACACTACTGCTACTACTTCAGCAAAGTTCTATTCGACTACACTTGGACTAAAATGTCATCAAAACTGTCACCAATCAGCTTTGCGAACCCAGAAGCTACGGATTCGACACTAATCTCGGTCATTTTGGACATTTTACCTTTTATCACTACCCTCATGCTGATGGGGCTGAACTTTGACTTAAACGTCATCGGGAGTGCCACTATTTACCTTAGTGAACCAGAAAACTATCGACTCGACACTAATTTCGGTCGTTTTCGATTAATTTTACGTCACGCCCTTCTCATCCCACCCTTAGGTGTGCTTGAGGTGTCTTACACGGCATCGGGAGTGTCACTGTTCTATTCCCCGAAAACTATGGATTCGAAACTAATATAGATCGTTTTCAATTATTTTTAGATGCCACCCCTTTACACCTCACCCCTAGGGGTGCTAGGGATTTCTTGCCATCCGGAGTATGTCAGTATTCATCTCAGTGATCCCGAAAACTAAGGATTCGACACGTCGTTTTGAGTGCCGCAAGTTATTTGAATCAAACATTTTGATTTAAGAAATAAAAAAAACAACACAAAAACAAATCATGATCTTTCAACCCTGGTTATTAATGAAGAAAAGTGCTAAATACCAGACTGAAATCAGTACCGATGGTTCATATAAATTCGTATGCAGTTTGGAGATCGTTGTTAAATGTAATAAGACGCAGTCGTATCTGTGTTTGTGGGATATACTTTAGTAGATGCGAGCAACGGGAGTTGACATTATGAACAAAGCATAGAAACAATGTCAGTTTGTGTCGAAATAACACGGTGTTCTAGCGGAACCAGAAGTGACATTATGACTAATGTAACACGAACTCACACGTTCCATCAGAATATAATATTGCATTAATAATATTGAAAGCCGCTGGTTAGCAGAAATAAAATAAACTCATGACGTAACAAATATTGTTGTTGTTTATTTATCAAACTTACAGTGCCGTCATAAAGAAAACAACAAGATAGAATGAAAATGAGATTTCAACCCAGAAATTCGCATTGCGAGAATATTACATTATCAGCATACGCACCATAACATAATGGTAGTGCAGTGGATATGAGGGAAGACAAAATCTTTCTCGATTCAGAATTCTAACCTTCTGTCACCCATGATCCGTAATTATCACACCATTGAACAAAACATTCCCTAAAGACATCTCATTACTTCACTAGAGTAAAAAAAGAGAGTTGGGGTGGTGGGAATGGAATTAGATCCAGGAATATGGAGGGTAGAAGAGGGTGAGTGGGGAAACAATGGTTGCCAAATTCTTAAGTTATTGTATTTCATGATTATCAATCGCAGGAGGTGGAAAATATTGCTGTCACCGCACATATATGTCACTTAGCAATCACCTCAGTTGACATCAACACAATACTAACATTGGAGTTAAACAAAAGACCGTTAGTAAACTGAGCATACTATATTCCTTTGCTATGTATGTATTCGCTAAAATATGCCCTTGAAATTCATTTATGGAATGATTTCAGATTTTACTTACATGTTAAAAGGAAATATAAAAATATAAAACAATATTTTGGTTTTTCTGTTGATAGCTGAAGTGCTCAGAATGTTTCAAAGGGATTCATTGAGTATCACAGCCAATTTTATAACAAATCAATTTACTCTAGCAAAGAGAATGCAATTTTTAAAACTATATCGTTGATGTCCTAAACCAACTTGTGTGCTTCTAACAAGGAGACCATCAATGAAATCAGGCCACGTAGTAGAATGTTCAGTACCCAAAACAATTGACTAAGATGATGTTGAAAAGAATTCTTCAAATTTCGAAACAGTTTTGTGAGAGCGTATGCAACCCATTAATCTGACAAGTAAAATGGGTTGCAGGATTCCAGGGGTTAGGCGACATGGATTTGTTCATCAAAGAACACTATTAGGTTACTTGAATTGTTATTAACGTCGTAAACAAGTTGGTGGGCTTCTAAGGACGGGACCTATAGTTTTTGGTAAAGTGGGCTCTGAATCACTCCGCTCAATGGATCCCGACGGGAATGGAACCCGTAACCACGCGCATATAAAACAAGCGCCCTAACCTCTCGGTCATCCCGAAATCCATGAGGTTACGTGAATAAACAATGTTCGTTGATTGTCCCATGTTTGTACGGCTCTACTACTACTATTACTACTAGTACTACTACTACTAATAATAATAGTAAACACTGGCGTTAGAATTACAAGTAGGCTCCCCCAGAATTTGACTGTTTATACGGTTATACCTTCCAGTAGTAAATCCTAATTTTAATAGAAATAATTCTGCATCAGCCTAGGAACTACAGGACAACAATTGCAAATAAACATCTCTAATACAGTATATAATAATAAACATACGAAACGTTTGGTACAATGATTCTTTGTGGAACACGCATTCTCAACTGTTATCCGAGACGGGCACCAGATTTGAACTAGAGACCATACGCGCAGAACATGCCAGCAATTCAACAAACTAATATATCATAGGCCTTACTAATATAAGAACTATGAATTAAAGTATGCATAAATTGCGTATGAAGTAACTCAGTAAACAATATCTCTCTTAATTTCTTTGTGAAAACATCAATTTCCATTGGTCCATGAAACGAGAAGTTTGAATAATATTTAATTTGATTCCTTCGCCATGTATGTGTGGTATGGTGTGGGACAATTCCCTTGTTGATGGTACAGTATGCACACATCATAGACATTGACTGATTACGTGTTTCTTTTTCGTCCCTCCCCGCGTTTTCTAATGACGTCAACACGTAATTCTGTCTTGCTTTCTGATTTCACCCATTCCCTATGGCTCTTAACAGGTACCGCTCTTCTTCATCATCCCTTCTGCCCCTCTTCCCCCAGTGTAACAACTCACCAAAAAATACCAAAGCTATAGCGCCACTTCCCATGAGGGTTGTCGCTTCGTTAGCTTTCACAATGCACCTTGATTGACAGGCGTGGCCGAAAAGGACCAGGTCGCATCAGTTACCATCACATCACGTCACACAGAAACCCAAGTGAATATCGTGGAAACCCGTATTCAATTCTTAAAGCTGCAAACTGTTATGTGGGTATTTTTCAGTACTGATGACTGACTAGTTAGTTGTGTTTATTTGTTTGTAGAGAAGTTGCTTGTGGAAATAAAAGTGGGGGAGAAAGAATGAAAACGGGGTGGGGGAACCGGCAATAACAACTGAGTCTGAGAAGGATTGTTTGCGTAACAAACCGAATAATAATGCAATGAAGGGAATATAAACGGGAAATAATGGCGTCATCCAAGCACGAAATTCCCTTTTCTTGGTTCATGTGTCTTTCAAATCCTCTGTATTTTTGTTCAACTCACATTGAAGGAAAAATAACACATAAGTAGCCTTACTGTGTTTGCCAACTCTGAATAGATTTTGTTGATATACTCCTGTTTCTGAAAGGTCGTTGCCCAGTATTTCCTCAGGGGATTAGGTCAGACCACCTACATGTAAGAAAAATGTTAATCTAACATTCTTCCTGATGTTTTGAGGTAAAGCTATAGACATGTAATTCTTAATTGTGTGCAGGTAACCGGTGCCTTGCCTTGATTAGTGAAAACCGACCTTAATGGTAGTGGTGAGTACTAAGGCGCTGAGTCGTCGTCCACAAGTTTGTGGGTTCAAACCCCAGCTAAGGCATGGATATTTATTTCCTTCTCAAGCATTGCACTCACACAATCGTCTCAGGTCGAAGTGAACAGTTACTTAAAAATAGAGTTTATCCAAGTTGAGAAAACAAAATAAGCACTTAGACCTATGGTTAAGATAAACGCCTCATTCATTTGAAAAGTTTATTTTTTTTAAACATGTCAAGATTAGATTAATTGAGAATCATGATTTCTCTCTCTAAAACAAAAGAAAAATCACATTTCAGCTTTGAATAAGAACAACCAATAATCCGTTGGACAAAATACAAAATGAGAAAAATTATGTGGTTGAAATGAGAAATGAGGAAAATTAGAATGGGCGAAATCGTAAACAAGAATTCGAAATTCAATTGTACGACTGGCTCATATAGCTTAGTTAAAATAAATAAATTCTAAAAATAAATATTTAAAAGCAATATACGTAATAAATAAAGATGCAAATAGAGATATCAATAAGTTTCATTTTTAAACCATGTAAATGCATTAAATTTTTGTTTTCTTATTTGAAAAGGAAATTTGAAACAAGATGAAAAGAATATGTTAGTAGCATACGACGCTCGAGCACCACAAGACCGGTTAATTTCAATATGAGCTTACTGCGCACAAGTATATGCTACGATTGCATCACTCAAAACACTTACATAACCTCCCCCCTCTTTCTTTCTCTCTCTCCTTACATGAACGGTAATGAAACCATGACAGCTGCGTATACGAGTATATATTAGGAGCAATTGCAAATAAGCCTTTGAACGGCGTTGTTAATTATATCGTTACATAACGGCAAAATTCTCAGCCTACCTAAGACTGCATAACGAAATAGTAATATCTTCGAGATTATTCGTCAATCGGTCTTTTCCGTCTTTTGGCGCCGAATCCGGATACAGATAAAAAGAAAATAGTGCAATTCACGGTCTATCAGCATAATCTGTATATCAACAACATGTACACTACAAGGAAATAAACAGTTGCTTAGTAGAATAATATAGGTAATTAAAGCTGTCGTTTTTTAGTGCGAGCGGGCCCGAGTTCGATTCTCGAAGGAGACTCACGATTTTTTTGGCGTTGATGGAGCATCATGATTCATGCATGACTTGTCCTGAAAACTATTCCATAATGTTATTTTTTAAAACTAATTTATCGTGTACAAGGGTGCCATTGGTGAAAAAAATATTTATGTTTTTATCAGTTAATGAATTAGGATTTCTGAAAAACATTTCGGAATATTTTTCCTAATTTTTGTTTTTCCTCCCACCGGGAAATATTCCCATTATTCATTACTTGTTTACGCCTACAAGTAGTTAAAGGAAAAGTGAATCCATTATTGAAGAAAGGAAAAGTGAATCCATTATTGAATCCATTAGAAATGTAACTTTCTAAATCAGGCAAAGATTGTGAACAAGAAGAATATTTTATTGCTGAAAGCGTAAATTAATATTTAAAACTATCAAAAACGTAGTGTTCTATAGTTGGCGTTTTGAGAGTTTGGATTCTGGCTGGTGAACTAAACCACCAGAGTGAAAGGGAAGGTACGACGTTACCATTATTACCTCCCCATGTCCCTTATGCGTGTTGGTGAGCGAGGACGGTAAACTAATGGGTTATATTCCACGCCACCTTGTGGTGGAATATCCCTAAAGTCATGTTTTACGGCAGCCATTTCAAGAAGCGAGATTAGGCAACAAATTAGTATACGTCACAACGACTCCACCTTCTGAAGATTGGAGGCGTGGCTACGAGTTAAATGGTACATCTTTCAAAAATAACAAGTGTAGAAACGTTAACAATTTAGATTCACAAAAGGATTATACACTCTCCAAACTTGTTATATGCATTATTTACATTTCTCGAAAACAAAAAAGAAGAAAATTTGAGAAAGAATATTGAAAAGGTGAAAAAGAGTTTAATATTTTTTACAGTGTATGGAACCTGTGAAATATGCAGTTTTTATTTACTGCAAATCTGAATAATCAACGAAAAACAGAAAGAGACAGTAACTGAAAAGTGGACAGTATATCTAAGCAGATAACAAAAAATATATAGAAAGAAAAACTAAACACTCCTCCCACTTCTACATAATAGGAATGTGATAAACATTATGATTGAAGATAGTGTATAAATAAGTTCTTGATAATGAGGATGGGTGTTCTGTCCGAAGGTCGCTGGGCAAGGTAAACCGATGGTGGTTTGCCATTGCCTTTCATCGGATGGAAATGACGTCCTAAGGGCGGTTCCTAAGTTAAACGTAAACTACTTTATGTTAACACCGAAAATCGAACCCAGCCCCCCTTGATCACAAGGTTCAAACTGTTACCACTTACCCACAGGGGACATCCAACAAGATGAAAGGAATGAAAAAATGGGGATATCGAATTCGACTGTAAGAATTTATGTAGATAAAGGCTGCGTCGTTTATAGGAAAGAGACAAGAACAGTTTTCTAGAATTCGGGAATGATTGCTTTGTTACAACTGTACACTGAGAAAAATTTGTTTGATTTTCAATATTTTCAGAGAGGGAAAGGGAGATGTGGAGAAATGAAAGTATTTTTAATATCTACAGATCAGGATGGACGGCCGCTGGGATTCAATACCAGAACCTTAGGAACGCAAAGCTAATGCTGTACCAACCAAGGTTGTTTGCGTACAAAAGTGCGTATATCCAAAGTTAGATTTTTTCACACCAATTTGGCGGATTTTTTTAAAATTTCAGCCTCTTGAAATGAAAAGACCAATGAACGGCATACTTTTTCTGTATGGTTTTTTTTAATGAGAATATAAAAATCCTCAGAAATAATTATGAAAATGTTATTCCGGGTACCGTACCTCAAAACACGTACGTAAAGGAAAAAGTAGATTATTTCGCTGTAGCAAAGCCAGAATGGATGTTAAAAACATATCACGCACTTGGAATGCGTGTAATCATTATACAATATGTTAAGCACTGATCTAGATTTATTTGACATATGTCATAGCAAGTTTAAAATATGTGTATGTAAAGAAAAAAAAGAACACCGTCTTCTTGTGAAAATTGTTGTTTATGTTTCAGAAGCCAAATTAATGGTTGTTTGTTGTTCAGAAGCCTTTTTGTAAATGTTCCTTTTCCAATGCATAATCTAAGGACATATTCATCTATATCATTATTATATTTCTAATCCATTTATTAATTAGGTTTGGTGTCTCAATTTGGTTACGATAGAAATTGAAATTGGACATTACACCTATTTTGTCTATTAGAAAATTAAATAAAAAGGGGAGAAGGCCAGGGCTAGTTTGAAGGTACTATCCCGGTATTAAAATAGAGTGACTGAGAAAACCGAGCCTCCTGTGTGGCCTAGTCGGTAGCATGCTCGACTTCAGTGCGAGTGATCCCGAGTTCCATTCGATGTTCACCCAGCATTGTAAAAATAATTGGAACGCTACTTGAACAAAAGAAGTAGCGGACTGTGGTCATGAAAGTCAGACACACACAGCTTCGAAGATGCGTTACGCTGACCCATCCATCTACCTTAACCTTCTACCTGAACGTAATACAGTCGTCTGACAGGCCAAGGTTCTTCAGGGGCCACCCAGTTTAGTTTAGTTTAGTTTAGATTGGAAAGACTTTAGTCAGTTTGGTAGGCTGTTGGATTTGAACGAAGGACCTTCAGAATTTGAATTGAATGTGTTACCTTTAGGCATCGTTGACTCAGGCCATCAGGACATTCCGAATGCGAAGTTAACGCTTTACCAAGACAACGATCGCTTTTATTTGAAGTATTTTGTGCGACATTTACCAGAAACATAGATCCATGAACGGATTGTTATAGCTAGTGTAGGCCTATACCTTATCAACGAAAGATCTTTAAGAATAAATGAAAATAAGATATTGAAAAATCCCTCTGCCAAATTATGTATCCCTTCTTATACAAATCAGATAAATGTAATTCTACCTCGGTTAGAAAAAAATTTCAAATCAAGACCTGTTAGATGCAAAACTTAATAAGTAAATAAAACAATAAAAATAAAAATTAAATCCGGGAAGAGGCCAGACTACGAGACTATAGTGGAGGTGTTATTATATCGTTCACAGCTTGCGGATTTAATTACTTGCTTATGTAAGCTTTTGGTCCTGCGTATTATACATAACACGCCCGCACGTGCTTCTTCTCTTTTTGTAGGCAAAACAAAAGATCTCGATAATTAATAGGTCTTAAAGAAGAGATGGGAGAGAGAAATTTCTGACAAGATGGCAAGCACGTCGCCTGTCTGTTGGCTGGCCAGTCTGTGATGTGATGGGGGAATCTTTTAGACACAGAAGCCTTGGCTACCGAGATGCTTCTCCAGAGCCTTCCATTGTCTTGATAAAATTCTTGTCATGAAGCAATCTTCCAAGGCGATGTTGATGACAATGAGGATAAAACAGGGATGGAAATTGTACGGAATTTACTACATTCCATGTGATAATTTCGTTGTCTGAAAGGTACGCTATTGAAGTTCATAGCATTTCAAAGAAACACAGTTTTAATTTTATTTATGGTCTTTAGGCATCTCAGGCTCAGGCCGGGATAGGATGGGGACAAGATTTTGGAAGGTAGACGGCCAGGACCGAATTAGCAGATACCGCATTTGCCTAGTATGACTGAGGAAAAGTTCTAGAAAAACCTCACTCAGGACAGGTGGTTACTGGAATCGTTCTCAGGACCTTCCGATTACTAATTCAACGCTCTACCATCTGAGCTATGGCTGTTCTGTGAAGCACGTTGAGATTTCTTTTTCACCGAGCCGCCGTAGCTCAGTGCAAGAGCGTTGGTATAGCACCCGGGAGGTCGCGTGTTCAATTCCAGCGCCCGACCATCTTCCCTGAGGTCTTTCCAGTGCTTTTCCTCAGTCACACCAGGCAAATGCCGGGATGATACCTTCAACTTAGACCCTGAACGACACCTTCCCGAATCCTTTCCCCTCCCTTTCCCCAACCTGAGCCTTAGATACCTAAAGGCCATAAATAAAAATCAATTGAGATTTCTTCATTATATGTTTAGCAAGTACTGAAATACAATAGTTGTACAAAGACACAATTTGGTAATATAATCGTTCCATACACAATAATACAGAAGAGGGGAAGATTTTCACACTTTTTTCGATGATAAAGTGTTTTCATAAAGAAAAAAATATTTAATTTCAATCGAAACTAGTGATTTTTAAGGAAATAGTCTCGCCTTAGTTAGAAAATGTGATCTTTTGAGATGGGATTTCGATGCTTTACGGATGTCATTTATTCTACAAAATTGAAAGAGCGATTTCTCATCCTGAACGATAGAGTGATTCTCAATGCATTAAGAGTACTAGTCAACTTTCTTATTCGAATTTTTATCGCGAAAGTAACCGAAAGACGAAGCCCTATTGTGAAGTTAATCGAGTTTAGTTAAAAATTACGACAGGTCTGGAAACTTTTTTGAATTACAACAATGTGCCAGAATACGTGAGGACGTATGTCTTTAATCAACTTTGAGTGTGGTTCTCAAGTACCTAACGGGACGATAAAAAACTTTTGAAGGAGCTATAGCTTGCACTTGCTTGGCTAGCGTTGGATTCTTGGAGTGTTGGATTGTTGGCTAAGGGCTCGGGTTCAGTTCCCAGTTATGTCAAGTATTTTTTCTCTCTTTTTCATTACGATGCTCTAGGATTAGAAATTCAACTAAAAAAGATTACATTCCCTTCGGAAAGAGCTACCATAGATCACATCTTTTTACGAGCGGGAATTTCTCATATTTTCTCCGATGTAATCAGAGTGGTCCCTTTTTCCACTATCGTAAGATGAAATATTCAACTCAATTCGAGCGAGAAATTCCGCTCTTTTGAATTTCGAACTCGACCAGAGACTAATTTCAAGGTACCATCCCGGTACTAAGCTGGTGTAACTGAGGAAAAACCATGGAAAAACTTAAGTCAGAATAACCGTCCTTTGGGTTTAATCCGACGACCTTCCGATTGCTAAGCAAATGCTATACGAACTGAACTACGGCCGTTCGCTCTGCTGTGTGTTAAATTCAGTCAAATTTTACCCGTAACAATACAATAGCATGCGCTAATAATAATTGCTTTATGATAATAACTTAAATACAAATATAACGTCTAATTGTATGGTGAGGTAGTACAGTATTATGGTTTACGCCAGTTTTGGTTTAGTATGTAAATCTGTAAATTTTTCATGTTTTTTCTGCTAAACGTTTAGAGTGGCTATTTCATATTTTCTCACTTCTTTACAGGATTCAATGGGAGAACACAGACGTGCATCTCTTTATATAAGGTGTGCACTTCTTGTAGAATTTAAATTAATCAACTTTTGATCATTTCTACATTTTGTGCACACTATGTCGTTTTAAACTTCGAGACACACGCATATTTACATCAAACTTCTTCAGTAAATAGCGAGAACAGTGATGTATTTACTGGATCTTCGTAATGGGGTTGGTAAAAACAAGAAGCTATCACCACGACGACCACCTCGGATGTATCCCCATTCCCGTCAAACTTTTGTATTTTTCCTAGACTCTTATAACCGCTTATTGAAATATTCTAACTTACGTGAAAATGTATAATAAATCTCTACAAAAAAAGACTAAAGGTTGGTATTATCGTGATAACTGATAATATCGTGACATCTGATAATTTCGTTATACATTGAATTTAGCAATACCACGGCATTAGCCAGCGTTGTCAAGTTTTCGCTCTGCCAGGTGACTCGAGGATACAAAATTCTTTGTATAACGAAATTTCCAACCTCTATCCTAGTGATCAGAAGTGAGAAAGTATACAATAGTTCACTCATTTACAGGCACAAAATATACACTTACACATTTTTTAGTATAGATTGTAAACAAAAGATAAGTAGGCGAAGTAATAAATTGGAGTAATTAGAAATAGAATATATGAGAAATTTGTGAAATGATAAATATGCTTGAAGAGAAATAGAACAATGAGAAAAAAAGAAAGAGAAGAGAAACAAACGTAGCAGTTGAAATAAGAAATTGAAGTAATAAAATGAGCAATGAAGGAACAAAAAAATTAAGGAATGATAAATATAAGAAGTGAAATAGGCGAAATGACAAAATAGGCAAAGAATGCATAGGAGAAATAGGATAAAATAAATAAAATGGAAGAAATAATAAACAAGATAATTGAGAAACAGGCAAAATAAAGAAAAATAGAAATGAGAAATAAGACAGAAGTAAGGAATAGCAGAAATTATAAATAGGAAAAAATGGGAAGTAGATGGAAGTAAGTAGAATAGGTAAAATTATATAAAGATTGTAAATTTAAGTGTGATTAGGAAGCAAGTATAATAAATAATATTTATAGAAAAAAAAATAGAACGGAACAAATAGTTCTCATTGCATTTGTAAACACTAGAATTTTCATCGGCCTGAGTCAAAGTTGCCTTAAGGCCTTAAATAACATTTTAACTAGAATTTTGATATCGTTCATACCGAAGTTGTTACCATAACTTCGAAGTGTTCTGTAACTTGAACGGAAGCGGGGGGGAAAAAAGTTGACTTTGAACAGCAAACGACAAAACACGTTCTTAGCAACATTGCATCCGAATTCGGTTGGAATTCAACTCTTGCTGATTGCAAACCCGCAGCACGTAACTGAACGAAACTGGAGTGAGTGAGGGACGCCCGGCCGGAAGCTTCCGTACTCATTGCCATAGCAACGTGGAAAACCCACCTCGTCACGTCGCGAGTAATTAATTATTGGTTGACAGGTCCCTGTCTGCATGTGGTACGAATATTAGAATTCTTTTGAAAATAATCCGGTCTCCCAGCAAGGGCCATCCATGGGAAGCGGGAAGGAGGGAGGGGGGGTATATATATTCCCAACCTATCCCGAATCTCCTCCTTCTCTCCCTCTTAGTAGCCCCGTACGCTGTGTAATTAAGTAGCTGGTAAAATGACCTTTTAAAAATCGAGGACATTACAAAACTGCCGCATTTTTTAATTGTTATTTATCTTTTTTTTTTATTTTCATTTTTTTCCACCTCAAAAAGTACATTGCTCCTCTATCTTTTGCTTTTATACATTTCTCTCTTTCTCTCTCTCTCTCTCTCTCTTATATTTAACAAGAGTAGCAAAATAGCAGTTACTAAAGTATATGGTCTTCTCCTACCTTCTGAGGTTTCCTTATACAGTTTACATATCCATTTTTATATATTCAGAGCGATTGTTAGTTATGACAGTATAAGAAATCATTAATAACCAACAGGGGTGTGAAAGAGTTGACAACAGGCAAACATCATCGTCATCGTCGTTTCATTAATCAGTTTAAACCTTGAAATTCTGTTTTCAACTTCCGGAACACCTAGTCATCTTTTTTGTTTTGCTTTTCAGCAAGAAGGTGGAAAAACAGGGACGCACTCAAGTTTTGGGGACTATGAGTCTATGACGTTTGAACGTTCTTCTAGCAAAGTTGAAACTAAATCATTCATATTGCTTTGTATCCAATATACGAGGCGTTGTTGAAAGGAATGTCGTAAATCTTTAATAATGAATTATTTCAGAATACAAAAGAGAAGCCGTGAATAAGGTGGGATGTCACTTTATTCAGTAACTTACGTTAGGAAGGTTTCCTTACGTTGTTAAATCTGTGTCATGATTTTCCTCACAAAGCACAAGTGTATCCTAGTAATAGGCTATCCCTTTGAGAACAACGGAATGTTTTGAGAACATTCCTAATATAAATAGAGGCAGAAAGCTTCATGAACGTGTAAATGTCCCGTGAATGTGTGGAATGTGATATTTCCGTTTAGAATATTCCCGAAACTCGAACTTACAATAATTTTATAATATTCTTAGAATCACTTGATATAATATTCATATGTTCCCAGATGTTCAGGGACACGAGGAACTAAAATATTCCTGAAATATTCACGGTGAAGTATGCTTCTGGCGATAATCCACAAAGATTAAAAAAAAAAAAAAAAATGAACAACACAATAAAATATTGGGTCTATTAACACCCGAAAATATTATTTTCTTTGCTTAGTATGCTCGAACTTTATGCTTGGGTATGCACTAATTTCATGCTAAGACATACTCAAACTTTGCACTTAGCTATTTAATCTTACACATAGTCGAACCTTATGTTTAAATATTAACAATGTTCTGTTATGCTAGACATACTCACACTTCTGCTTAGACATGCTCAAAAATTGGACGTAGATACTCCTAAAATTCATTTTTATATACATAGAGTCAAACTTTTATGCTTACTGTTAGACATGCTCGAATTTCATAACTTAGACATGCTAAAGCTTTACTTTTGAACATTTTCATGTTTAAAATTCCTCAAGCCTCCCTGGCAGCACAGGATATCGAGCCAATATCAGTCCAATACTGAAAGAACCTAGATCGATACTGGCCATTACTGGACCAACCTTGATCAATATTGGCCGTTGCTGGACCAACTTTGATCGATATTGACCGTTAGTGGACCAATTTTGATCGATATTTGTCGTTACTGGTCCAACCTTGATCGATACTGGCCGTCACTGGACCAACAGTAATCGATACTGGCCGTTACTGGACCAACCTTTATCGATATTGGCCGTTACTGGATCAACCTTGATCAATATTGGCCTTTACTGGACCAACCTTGATCGATATTGACCGTTGCTGGACCAACCTTGATCGATACTGACCGTTGCTATACCAACCTTAATCGATATTGCCCGTTACTAGACCAACCTTGATCGATATTGGCCGTTGCTGGACCAATTTTGATCGATATTGCCCATTACTAAACCAACCTTGATCGATATTGGTTGTTACTGGACCAACCTTGATCAATATTGGCCCGATTTTCGGTACTGCTAGGGATGCTTAGATATGGGCAAGACCTTTATGCTTAGAAACATTTGAACTTACGCCATTCTACGGTTCGATAAAATTAAAATCGAGTTCTTTAATGTAACGGGGCTTCTGCATTGTCGGTATTTTTTTAGAAGCACGTTTCCCAAATCCGGGTTAACAGAGGAGGATCATTTACATGCTCCCAACATAGATAGGCCTACATATATTGCTCTGTCTGCCAAAAAGTAGGTACAGATTCGTGGTATGGAGGACTACAAGGTCTGTGCATACAGAAAAAAAAATACTGGTGTAAACTTACACATACACACCAGAAATTACACACATAACACAACACTCGATACAAAATATTTAATGTATCTCTTCCCCAACGCATTGTTTATCGATTAGCAAAATATATTTCTCCTCTTAGTAAACGGCATTTTGATCATTGTTATTCATATCCTCACTTTTAATTCCAAATACTCGAAACTGGATATCTAGTCCACTTCTTCTCTTCAATGCAATCTTGATAATGATGTGCTTCGGATTGTTCCAGTTACCATCCATTTTGTTTTATTTCATTCCAATTTTATTATGTTTTATTTACGTTTATTTGGTTTCATTTACGTTCAGCATACGTTTATTTGGTTTCATTTACGTTCAGCTTATGTTTATTTGGTTTCATTTACGTTCAGCATACGTTTATTTGGTTTATTTCCCTTTTATTTTTATTCCAAGTTTCTCTCCGTAACATCTCGTTAAATGATGTCTCATTTCTCTGGAACAAGAACCATACCATATCATCCACAAATCTAAACCGTATTTAACTTTTCTTCCCTCGGCTGTAACACTTCCTTCGCTTTCTAAGGATCGTTTTACAACTTATTTTAGATATATAGTGAGTAAAGTGACATCCTTATAACCTACTGTTGTTCGTTCTGGTAAGTTGTCCTCTACTGTTAATCTTATTCTCTGACGTAGATACAACTTCGTTATAACTAAGTCTTCAATATCTGTCTACCCATGCATTCTTTAGGAGTTTTCCAGTTGATTCGATCGAATGCCTTTTCTAAATCAACAAATGCTACGTATACTTCCTTACCTTTCTCTGTATCTCTAATTTATTGTTCTTAACAAACCAATGAAGATGACTTAATAAAGAGAGGATCATTTTAAAATTCGAGGAAAACATCACATCAACTTGATTTTGCATAAATGATAAAGTTCCCTTTAAAAACAGTAATCAAGCACCAACGAACTTGAGGTTAAGAACTGAGAAGCTATGAGAATCATAATAGAGAATAAACAGAAGGAAAAATAAAAGGAATGGTATTTGAAACAAAAGAAGTATGTAGAAAATGGAAGTTTTTTTTTTTAATAAAGGAGTAATTGAAACATGAAAATGAAATGAAAGAAGGGTAGCAAACGTCAGTTTAAGAATATTTTTCTTCTTTTTTTTTTAAAAAAATATCACATTTCAGGACATGTGGCCTGAGCCAAAGTTGCCTAAAACTCAGTCAAACTAAATTCAATTCAATTCAGACAACAGTCTCCAAAAATTTCGTAGTTGTTTCGATATCCAACAGTAGGTGTTGACATTGGAATTTGCCTGATTCCACTCCATTATTTCCCTTAAACCTTACTAATTGCCGAAATGACTTTCAATCGTTTTTATTATAATTAGGTTATATGAACCCCTTTTCGATATACTTCCCTTCCTCGCCATTTCATTGTCACAACAAAACCAATATTTCCCACCATGAGCAAGGAACTGGGAGGAAAAAGAGACGTGTATTTTGATGTGACTGTTACATTTCCGTTAGTAAAGGTCACCAACGGACGGTCCATCTGGCCAAAGATCACTGCACACACACACACACACACACACAGAGAGAGAGAGAAAGAGAGAGAGAGAGAGAAAGAGAGAGAGAGAGAGAGATTATGGGAAGCTGTGTTTGTGTCCCAGCTGTGGTATAAATCACAGAGTTAAGACGACCGCGTCACAGCCGATTAACCAATGAAATAGATTGAGGCGAGGAGGGGTAGCAAGGACACACACACACACACACAGAGAGAGAGAGAAGGACTCTCCTCTCGGCAAAACACAATAATACAGAATTGGATAATTTGATTTTTAGGCGCCTTGGGTCGGATATATTCTATTGTTATGGGATCTCTTCTGGCCACTGCAGTTGAATGAGAAAGATGACAGACTGGGTTCCTCCTCACAGGCTCTCACTCATCGCTACCGGAAATTCAGTCTCGCTCTCTCTCACACATACACACATACGTATCAACCACCACAATAGGTTATTCAAGATGATCATGTGAGAAATGAGACACCCAGTATGATGTCACGTGGAAATGAAGAGTTCGAAAAAAAAAAGGACAAACTAACTAACTAAATACATAAGTAAAGTAGATATGACAAATGCACTTCCCTAAGCCTGAAAAGAAAAATGCTTCCTCATTCAGCATTGAATGAGTATCAGTCAAATATTTGCGTTTGCTGATACAAGAACAAGGGAGAGGGTGGGGGAGACGCAAACAGAACGAAACAATACATTGAAAGGTACAAGTACCAACAATCAAAGTGCAAGGACAATTTTCATTCTCTCCGATTCTATTTTTGTTTGTTTTGTTTACAAATTAGACTTGAGAAAATGTCATCATATGTTAAAGTGCTTGCTTAGAGGCGATAAATTAAAGCTGTATATAAGGAAAAGAAAAAGAATCTAATTACAGGAGTGCATCACAAAAGTTTTTAGGTAGTAAGATCACCCAAACCGAAATGATAAATTAAGTACAAATATAGGTTGGGTAAAGTGTATCATTTGAAGGGCAAGAACATGGTAACCCAGAATGTTAAACTTTTAAGAAATTCGATTTTTACAGCTGCACAAGTCATTTTCATTGGCTGAAAGCTGATTTTTCACGTAAAGCTATACATAAAGGCTTAAAATAATTGTACCAAATCAAAATAACGAATTTATATTTTTCATGCTGCTGTGTGGGTTACCACGTTTTATTATTTATACGATAATATTCGCTACCTAAGTCACTCAAGAATAAATCTTTTCACTGAACTCGCTCTAAGAAATGTTTAATTTACAAATTCTTTTCCTTTTTAGTGGCAAGCTGGTATACTGCTCCTCGTTTCCCGCTCTTAATTGTTGGTTACCATCTTATGAATCCCAAAATGTTACAATAGGCTTACCATAAGTAAATATTGCTGCCTTCTCTGGAGCACAATTTGAAGTCGGACAACATTAAACTACGCGGTATGATTCCTTTACATCGGGTGCTGAATAACTCAAAAAATAAACATTTGTGGGTTACCATGTTTTTGCCTCACACCCTTCATTTGTAAACTGTACTAAATAGAAATTACATAATCCACTGTCACAGTTGCTCGTACTTTGTTCAGAATAGTGCAGGGCAGTCTTATGCACTGAGGAATACACACCCGCTAAGTCCGTGACTAAACATACTATAAGTATGTCACTGAAATCCTAGTTGGTTATACACAGAAACCACCGATGAAAACAATACACAGAATGAGTGCTAACTTAGCTGTCTTATACAAAATTTAACACCGTTGAAACGAATGAAGTCGCGCTAAAAATGCACACAAAACTCGGTTGTACTTTCAGCAAAATTACGCCATAACTTGATACCGTCAATGAACAATTATGTCGAAAATCTGGAATAGAATTCTTGTTGTCAATCCACAATGATTTACTGAGGCTTATCCTACATTCACTATAAACATTTACTTATTTTACAAGACTTTTCAACTAAATTTACAGTCAGTCATAGTGCAATCACACAGGCCTGCCAAGTGTCAACTTTTACGGCTGACATGATGACATGATTTTTTTCTATGATGAGTTTATGCAATTCAAATGTAAACTAACGCAAACTCGCAGAAACGATTGAAGATTGCCAGGTAATTTGGAGTAATCTTTACAATGAAACTGGTTGTAATGATGTTAGAAACTTTTAAAAAAAAGTGCAAGGCTGTTCAACTTGTTTTAATTTTGCACCCTTGCAGCAAAGCAACAGACGAGAGAGAGAGAGTGACAAAATAAAACAGTCCACGAAGATGGAAAGACATCTACGTTGCAAGAATCAGGGAAAGTATTATGAGCAGGAATTTGATGCAAATTTCTTAAAGCAAAGCTAAGTGTGCCACTGATGAGTACAATAAAAGTAAATCTCACAAGTAATCTGCGTTGTTCTTTGGAGGTATTTAAATAGCAATTACGTTTAATGTCAGCTTTTCTCATTTTGTCATACCAATATCAACTTTTTCTGCAATTAAAACTTGGCAGGCCTAAATCACATTACACAAATTCTAAGAGTGTGTTATATCTTGAAGATAAGTTTGAAATCTGTCTGTAGATTTTTCTTTGACCAACTATCAACTTTGACTATATATATATATATATATATATATATATATTACTGCAAAACTGGAAACAATTAGAAACATACGTAATATAATATTAGTTGGATGTACGGTAACAAAGGTGAGCCTTATACCAGAGTTCGGAAGAGCTCAACATCTGGTGTCACTTCAGTGATAGCTTGGGTAAGCTATGAAAGAGAGAACGCTAGATGATTTTGAACCTGGGCTGGTTAATATGGAATAGGTGACTGCTTCTGGTGACTCGAATAGGAATGTAAAGGGAAAGAGAGGTTCTGTTCTGGAACTACTACAGGGACTTTAGATTGGCACATTCTCTTCGTATTTCCGGTGACTGATATGAAGAGTATGTAAAAAATCTGGTTGGTTCATTCAACTAAATCGAGAAGGTTAGGTTAGGTTAAAGTTACGTTTGTTTACTATATATAAGCCACTAATAAATACAGCGACCAAGACATGGCGACCAGATAACAAGAGAAATGCACGTTAGACAAAGCTCAATTTCATGTTTCCTTTTTAGTACAAGCTATGAGATTCTTACATAGACGTGATACACATTTTGTGTACCTCAACATTACCATTACTATTAGGTAGCTTTATTGTGAATAGCTGTGGTGATTGTGGTCTAAATTGCAGGTTAAATCATTCATTACATAAACACATTCCATCAATCCCTGTTTATGAACAATTATCCTGGATATTCAGGCTGATAGTTCATTCACGGTAACTTTGCATCAAAATTAGTACAAGGCTAATGATATATCTGGGACATGATGAACACACTTTCCGAACGTGTAATACTGAATTATGACCTCCCGTATGTTAGTTGTAAGAGAACTGAATTCCAACTCTTTGTGCTACATAGAACTCAAGAAATATTTCGTCTTGTACTAAATTATAGTGCAGAGTTAGTGCGTGTGAAGTATATCGATAGTCAACATACGACGCTAACCAATTGCGAGATAACCACATATTTTCAATTTTATCTTATGCTAAGCATACACAATTTCAGGATTAGATCCAAACATCTCGTACTTTGGTTGACCATGTCACGCCAAGCTTTCCCTGGTTATTATTAATGACATTTCTGAAATATTAACACATGTTTTATTTATTATATGGATTTACAATAAACAAAAAATATCAAGTGAAGTAAAGTTTCACTAGCTTCACTTGAAGAGCCGTCGCTGTAGGTATACATTAAAACTTGTTCATATAAATAAAAAAAAAAACATTTTGAAGTGGGAAGCATCATTTGGTTCTTATATTTCAATTGACTGAGCCACAATAAAGAGAGTTTAAAAACTATAGAAGTTAAGTTTCGTTTGTCATTTGTAACCAAACCACACGATAGACAGATAGAGTTTATACTACAAAGCCAAAGTATATGGAGTGAGAGAGAGACATGCAGACAGAGAAGTATAAATACAGAACAGACACACACACATACAGAGAACGAAAATTAATGACAGGAAAACGTTTTGGAGGAAAATTATCTTGTCTCCGGGCATGACGGTGCCATGTTTGGAGAGATCGGCAGGCTCTGTTTTTTTTCCCCTTTTATTATTTTTTGAACCCATGAAAACGTCATTCACAGAAAACATGCATATCGATGTGAACTATTCATTAGAGAAGCTATTTATCACTCACTGCATGGTCATAGAAAAAGGGGGAAGCAAAGAGACGAAAGGAAAAATTTTAGAAGAAAGAAAAAAAGACTTGTCACTGTTGAACAACTCAAATGCTATGATCATGCTGCTTATTGAGGGAGCAGCAGAAGAGAAAGAAGAACCTTCCATTTCAATACACACATCTCATGCAGTGGCAGTTCTCGAAAAGGCAGAAAAGAAATGACAGAATAAAACTAGAAGAAGAAGAAGCAATGAAAGAAAGGGTGAACTTAATGGTCCAGAAGGAATAAATAAGTCCTTCACCTTCACAAAAGAAATGAAAAGACAGAAACAAACCTTAAAGAGAAGTAAAGTTGATTTCTCGCAATGTGGAATTTGCAGATATACAATCTCTCTCTGTCTCTCCGATAATAATTAGAAGACCTCGATCTCAGAAAGTAATAGTCCACAGAGTTTTTCTTTAAAATAAAAAAAGAACAATACTTAACTGCATAAATGAAACTTCGATAAGAAGAAGGCACGTACTAATACCGAATCTACGATAACCTAACTCAATTAGGTCGGTGCAAGACGTTAGGTTAGGTTAGATTTCCACCAGATGTATATTAAAGTAAGTCTTAGAATGAAGTAGAGAGTTTAATTCCGGACCAGAATACTTTATACTCACATAAAAATCTTTTCGTACCACTAATGGTTATTCTTTTGATTGGTAGTGTAATATCAAGTATTTTATCTTCGAGTACTACATGCAGACGTGCATCAGAGAAACGCACATAAAAAATAACCATAAATCGATAATGCGATAGTAGAACCTATTCAACAATTGAATTGGTCATTAGGAAAGGAATTGTATAGGAAATTAATGTAACAGGCTGCAACAAGCGATTCAATTATAGCTCTAATTACACAAGCTGACCAGCTAACTTCATAAATAACGATATATAAAACAAATTTCAAACGATTCGTAAAGAAAACAATTATTTTGTTGTTTTTATTATTCGAAATCATATTGTATTTTAATGAGAATTATTTGTAAGTAAGCAACTTATTCACGGTTTTACGTTATTGGACGTAATATAATAGTCTGATAGGCCAGGGCCCTTAAAGAGCTGTCACGCCGTCAAGTTTAGTTTAGTTTAAGAGAAACAATACATACCTATTTAAATAATCCTATACTGTTCTAGTTAGCAACGGAATTTAGTCTGTAAGTACTTTTCATCTTTCTTCGGAAGGCATCGTCAGGCGAACAACAATGAACATGTGTTTCCGTGTGGGTACGCGTAATGTAAATGTAAATAAAGTGAGAAAGAGAGTACAGATATTTTTATAAAGGGGTTTTATGTTTGAACGTTAATTATATACTTTGGAATCTTGATTTTAAACTCAATAATTGTTTAGCTTATATGAACACACATTAAGCTGAAATTACGCCATTTTGAACGACAATGAACTAAAATTACACTCGTTACTCTAGATACTCGGTTTTAAAATGATGTTTGCGTTCCAAGATTTTCCCAAAGTTTCTACAGTTAAAAAAATAACTCTATCTCGAATAACTGCTCAAAACTTTTTTTACGTGATTCAGGTAACCATATATTAAAAAAAATATATATTATAAATTCAAACTACCGTCTGTGCCAATTATACAATAGTTGTTACGTATTACACGTTCCTTACTACAGGGGTTGAAGCTGACCTTTCTATACTTCTTGCTAGGTTTTAAATACAATCATCCGTACACTCAAAAAGGATGATTAAAAAAGAATTTGAAATCAAGATTCCAAAATATGTAACAGTGAAGTTGTAAACTTAATACAAATCTGTGTAAACTAACTGTACTATTTTTCACAATTTTTTGGCATTTTCAAATACAAATATCCGTACAGAAACACATTTCCATATAATAATAATAATAATAATCATTGTTCGCATGAAGATGCCTTCCGGGTGAAGGTGAATAGTACTTAACGACTAAATTTCTCCCTTATTAAAGAGGACAATGTAGGATTATTTAAATAGGTACATTTTGTTTTTCATAATATTTGTCCTCCGCGAGTAAGAATGCCACTATTAAGTTAAGTTTATAAAAGCCTACCTTAGAGTAGGGCATGACAGAGAACAGATTGAGAAAACAATAGCAGAAATTGATCAGAAGCGGAAGAGTTTACATAAAGACAAAGAAGAGATGAACAATCAGGATGTTAACGCAGTCTTACAGTTTGCAAGTAATACGATTAGTAACTTAATAAAGAATGTACTGAAAATATATGGAATAAGAACTGTATATAACCTATCGGCGAAATAGAAAACCAAATTAAGACATGCAGAAGACGACCTCCTATATACAGTCACAAGTGTGTATAAAATCAATTGTAATTTTGAAAAAAAAAATGTATATTGGGTCAGTCAGAATAATTTAAACTAGAATTTAAGAGTACCAGAAATCAATCTTGACAGAACTTTCGAGTTTATGTGGAGACCCCATTTATTTCCAGAAAGACATTAGGTGCTACACAAAATCAGCAATCATTTCTAACGACTCACAAAGGAATGAATTGAAGTAACAATGCAGGAACAAAACTTCAACAAACAAAATGGCTTTAAATTTAATCAAATTTGAAAAAAAAAAAGAAACGTAAATTTCAAATTTGATTCATTATGTCTCTAATTATATTTTCTGTAACTGCATCTTGTTTCTCCTAGATTACAATCAGTTTGTTAATGTCTTCATTTATGTAGAACCTATCAAAGAATTTGATCCTTACAAGTCTGTATAGTCGCGGACAAAACTAAACGACCTTAAATCCTGTAGTAAACATATAACATCAGGGTTGTTTTGTTTTGTCTTTAACTATATTCTTCTTCTGCTTCTTTTGAAACCTTTCAAGAAAAGGACATTCCTATACATGTAATGTAGACAAGGAATTCCCACATGACTAATACAGACTATAACAATTTACATACGTGTAAAAAGGTGTTTTATCATTTTCTTTTCTTTTCTTTTTAAAAAAAATGTTTCTGTATATTCAGCATTACACAATCTGTGGGATATTACTGCAAAATACTCGGATTTTGTCGAACATTTTTTCGTCAAGCAAGGTTTATATCCTATCAGACAAAGAAGAAAATGTAGTCTGTCATTTTTATACTAGTACCATGATGTACCTAATGTTGCTTGTTTTTGTTGTTTTTCTGTTGTTGTTTTTTGTACCATTTTGTATTTTATTCATATATGGCGTTCGACTGGGTACAGGAATAGGAAGAAGGGAAGGAGGGCAGATTTAGAAAACTCCATTCTCTGGCTCAAGCTTCTTCCTCGTTTTCTATCTTTCCCCAACCACTGAATGAAGGACTAGGATATGGGTAACATATTCCTGAAACGCTATGAAGAGAGAGAGCTTATGGAAGATTTTAAGCGATTTCACATCGAAAGCTGTTAATGACCCTGTCTGTATAAGTTTGTGTATATCAATGTGCGGGATATATATATATATATATATATATATATATATATATTGGTGGATCGACTCGAGCCTTCTCCAAAGACTGGACAGTGGGTTCGGCCAATGATGCATGAATTATAGATCTCTACTAAATACACAGAAAAGCAGAGGCCCATCTGTCACAGTACACGACAGCTAGGTCTCAAACCAGCCCTGAAATGGAGACTCGCTCTCATTTTTTCTTCTCTCTCTCTCTCTTTCTGTTACATACACCCTCTCTCTGTCTCTCTCTCATACATACACACACATAGAAAGAATGAGAGAACACAGTGGCGTGGCTAGAGGTTGGTAGGGGGAGGCACTGTGACACCGATCACGACCATTTATCATCCGTGGATCTTTTCATATCATCCGGGTGGGGGCTTTTCATCGCTCTTCATTTGTCTTCTTCTTTCACCTGTCAGAGCATGTCTGAGAAACGCGGGAAGGGGGTGGAGAGGGAGTGCTGGAGATAGAACGGAAGAAAGACCCAGGGCTAGCATGTTTACCACCACCCTCCATCCCTTGACTCCTTCTTACACCCGCATTGGCTACACCCTTCTTTTACAAATTCGGTTTTTTTCTTTCCTTAAAGTTTCTTTGCACGATGAACATGAAGAAACATTCTCAAAGATCTGTTGTTATGGAACGAGAGACTTAGCACCTGAAAACAGTGGCTCCATCAAGCGTAATTTCTTTTCTAGACAAAAAGAAAAAAAAGAGAAGAACTAGATGATGATGAATAAGAAAAATGTGTAGAATAATAGAATATTCTTTTTTATTCTCCTGAAAAGGTACTCTCATTTCCAAATGAAGCTAGTTACAAAATTATTGTATACACTTAACGATAGAATGAGTTCAAATTAATTAGTGGATGGTTAGTAGAGGAAAGATGTCTATTCATTAATGTTAGAAAAAGAGAACTTGATTACACTATATTTTAAGTTCTTAGGCAAAACTAAAGCCAAAATCTATTTTGCCTATTACTGCCCATTTCAGCATAGAATGGCTATATTTATATACAGTGTAAATGTATATTTTTACCTGTCTCAGTATGGATTGCCTACATTCATTTTGAATGCCTATTTCAGTACAAAATGCCTAATTTTAGATTTATACTTAAATGTTTATTATGGCCTATTTTTACCAATTTGAGTATAGAATCCCTATATTTTAAATACTTAATGCCTATTAAATCCTTCTATTATTGTCTATTTCAGTATAGATAGTCTAATTTTATATTTTTACTTACGAATTAATGCCTATTTTCCTTATTTCAACATA
>JAGDQP010010660.1:0-39712 GCA_022664845.1 Lepisma saccharinum
AAAAAAAAAAAAAAAGATTTTTTATACAGATATTCAGTAAAGTTAAGCATGCATTATAGAAAAGGTTACCCTAACAGCATCATGTTGATAGATCATCCTAATAAGTAACTAGAGGACTTGGACAAGTGTTTGAACGTATTCGTAGCTAAAACTCATTCAGCACAAAATTTATCATTAAAGTAATTTGGCAGAAAAATGCTCATGCGTCCGATAACAAAAGAAAATAAAATATTTCTTACTATACGGTCTGTTGAGTATATCAGGTTTGTGATTCTCTCCGCACTCATCAGTACTTGTTACTGTCTTCAGCGGATAAGACACTACATAATGATCATGATTGATGTCCACATGACATGAAGTTTTACGTGGAAGAGACTGCCTTCGCCGACGTACTGCAAGGACTACAACCAGTGCAATAGAGGTAAGTGTTACAATAGTACCAACAAGTAGAACCACTAATGGTACAGCAGTTAGCGAATCCGAGTTTTCTTCTGATACAGACTCTGTAAAGAACAAATGTGAATCATGTATTATTATTATGTCCCATAATTTGAGTGATACCCAAATTATTAAATATTTAATTTGAATAAAAGAACCAATCTAAACATTTCTTTGATTACCTAAAAGCCATTATGTAAATTGTTACATCTATTAACATAGACCTATAATACCATATGTTTATATCTATAAAAGTGATGTACTCTATATTAAAATTTAAACATAAATATACTTAATGGGAATGCACCATTAATATTAAAAATATCATTGAAACGGGCTTTTTAGTTAAATATAATATTCCTGTAAATGCGCTTCAAATATATTTAAGATTCCAAATTCTAAAGATAAGTTAGATTTATGAATTCTCCTCAGAAGAAAAGATTGATAACTTTTAATTTTAAGATCGGTATAAATAATAACAAACAATGTCAGTCCGTATTAAAAAAAAACAAGTCTGCAATTCAGATAATTTGGATTTGGATTTTGGAACTAATAAATGATCGTTCTAATAATATATAAATACATAAATTTGTTTCAACAAATCCCACTTGTGTGTTGTTTCAAATTGATATCTGCTACAGCCCCTTGTTTATAAATTTAAATATATATTCTATAGTGTAAGACGTGGTATTTCAATTTGCAATATTATCTTGAATATAAAAAACTGTCTTCAAGTGTTTATAGCTTTCAACGAAGCGCAATGACACTTCTCAATTAAACATTAACATATTTCAAGAATAAATGGATCAAGATATATTCTTCCTTTAAAAGTAGTAGTCAATGCCGATTATCTTCGAGATCAGTTAGACATTGAGTGCAAGATACATGGTACATATATAGTTAAACTAAAATGTATGCATTTAAAAGGCTGTAGTAAATAACTTTCTGAAACTACTATACCAAGGAAACATTAGACAATACAGATTCTAAACCGTACCTGACTGTTAGATTCTATCAATTAGTTGAACTTACTGAAGATATGAAGACAACCTTAAGTAAACTTTAATGTATAATATTTATTAATTTTTTTAAAAAAGCTCTTGTTTTATCTTGAATTTTTGGTAATAATATTTCCTTTAATTCTGAGTCATAGGTCTTTCAATGCCATTAGCTATTAAATTTGTATTTCGTACGAAAGTAATATCAAAATTCAAATAAAATAAATTTTATACATTTAAGGGCAGCGTTAACTGCTGAAAAAAGATTGGTAAAACTAACGTTCAGGTACTAATTGATTCGATAAGGATTTATATTATATTTGTTTCACGTAGAGTACGCATTAAAATCAAGTGGAAATACAAAAGAGATAACACTGTTAAAGAACAGAGTACACGATGGTACTTAGAAAATAATATCTTGATGTTGAGCTGAAAACCATTATGCCAGATGAACATGTTCCGTCACATAACGTGAGATGTATATAAAGTAAGTTAAGGAGTGATGCCGCACTTTTCAAAAGTGGCTGCAGAACGAATAATAGAAACGAAATTGTGGTAGAGTTGAATTTAAGTAATTTCTACATAAACGCTAATACAGAAAACGATAAAAACCTTCATAGCAACGCTAGAACGAAGTGAAAAGACAAACTGTAGAAACACCATTTTCCTGGTTTCCAAAACGACAGAAGAAGAGATGCCGCGTCATGCAGGAAAGATACTGCAGCAATGTACTTCCGATTATTCACAAACTTTTGACGTATATGTTCTATACCACAACTAATGCACATGGTATGGTAAATTGCATAAGTTTCATGCAACTATTTCCACAGTTAGTGTAGAAAATCCAATCCACTTCAGACGGAATGTGATAGTATCTTCCCACAGGAGTTATACTCCAACATTTCTACTAGCGAGTCTTACCTAATCCTACCTACAGTTCAGTTTCACTCAAAGTTGTCTAAATGCATTACAATTTTGTTTTTAAATAATCACATAACCAACAAAGGCTACTGTTCCCCGACAGTCTATAAAATCAGAAGATATATTTCGTATGCTTGACGAATGTCTTTCCGTATACCCTTTGTATCATCATGGGCTAATTTGATACTTGAAACAACCCTTACCAACACCCTCTATAACCGTTTATTCTTTAATATAGACAACGAGGGAGAGACAGGGATGGTCTTTGTTGTCGAAGCAAAATATTCTACTTATCTATGTCTTGAAGTAAGCATGCTCAGATAAAAAATGGAATGAACATAAGGAAAATGTTTACCACTCGGTATTAATAAAACTTCATTTGGAATGCAAAAACCTAAATTTAATTATGTAGCTGACTTTTCTCTTCTTCACTTGGTTACTCATATGTCGTGGCAAAAATATCTACAGTAAAAATATATATATATATATATATATATATATATATACGCTTTGTTCAAATAAGTCATCTAGTGTGCGGTGATCCATAAGAATAAATGGAAAGCGACTTTGATTAATCCCTCAAGTCGCCTTCAGAATCGTGAACATTTCTACTCTCTCTGCTAGCAAACCGTGTCGCTTCTACCAAGTCGCTCCGCGTGTGGACTTAGTGTTGTCAACGAGATAAGATTTACGCTGTCTCGTACCGATAATGTCGTGTCTAGAGTGCGTATCGTCTCTTTTTCTATATCCATTTCGCTGTCTCATCTCATCTCGTGGGAGCACTATGTGCTGTGATCCATAAAAAGGTATACATTGCGATATTTTGTGCCACTTGATCGCGCGAACAAGACGCTTAATGTGGGTAGGCCTAAGTTCAGGCCCCCCAGCTTGCTATTTCGTTTCTTCTACGCAGAGAACAAAGTGAATTACATTGCCAAATGTAGCATTAAGGCAATGATCATAAGAAAAAGTAATGGTTTTATTATAGACAAAGCTTTCGTATAAAGTCAAATGCTATTTTAAGAACTATTCATAAAGAAATAAAGTTATCATTTTGACCACCCTTTCAGACCATGAGGAATCCAACGGTACATGATTCATCTCTCTCTGGCTTGTAGTTACTGATATCTAGAGAGGAACACATCGAGAATACTAAGCGATTGAAAAGGATCTGCCAGTTTTAGAGTAATAGTTTTCGTCGTCTTTTCAAATCTTGTCCAATCGAACGGTGTATGGCTTCTCTGTATGAATTATAGTTACTGTCCAGATAGCATGCTTGCTTGCAACAAGATTGTCAGTCACTTGTTGTGGGCTTGTCAAACTTAATTTTGTGTTGTACTTACTAAACAAACTAAAACACAATTGTTGAAACAACTGGTTGTTATAACTAGCCTAATTCAAGGTTATTGGAAGAAGTAGTTTGCGAAGAAACTTGAAATCTAATTTAATTTTATTTCTTTGTACTTCCACTGTCTCCTCGTGCGCTGAAGTTTCATAAGTACTATAACTGTTTCACCGTAAGCTACTCTTCGTCAATTCCCGCTTTTTTTACTACAGGCAACTCTTGCGATCTGATGGACGAAGTGTCAATAGCGAGAAAGCGAACTTGAGAGTATACTTCCGTGCTCTGGTGACTACAGCATCGTATTGGTGTGCCGACGGTCCTCTGCTCAGTCCCCACTCAGTGCAACGTATCTATTTTCTGAAGAAGTACATTATGATTATCTTTCCTGTCCTGTCAAGCTATTTCAACCTTGATCCTTGTAAACTAGACTGCTGGATTGTGCCTTGTGTTTAAAAAATGTTTGGCTTAATTTTCTGAGCTTCTATCGAGTTGTCTCATTTGTCATAGTAAGCTGATTCATTCTCGAATTAGGTCAAACTCTTTATGTGAATGAGACAAGGGGAAACATATATATTAAGAATACTAAGTAGTTGAAAAGGACCTGCCAGTTTTGGAGTTAAGCTATATATTTCCTCACCCTTTCACACCATGGCTTATCTCCGTGTGACTTGTAGTTACAGATATATAGGGCGGGGGAGAGACAAAAATGCAGATGAAAAATACTAAGCGATGGACAAGGACCTGTCAGCTTTAGAGTCAAAGTAATAGTTTTTCTCACCGTTTCAGACTGTAAGGAGTCCAATGGTGTATGACTCATTTCTCACTGACTTTTTATTGCTGAGATTTTGGCGGCCGGAACAAAAGGAGAATACTAAGCGATTGAAAGGGATCTGCTAGTTCTATAGTTTTCTTCATCGATTTAGACCATGAAGAATTAAAATATGTATGGTATATCTTTCTGAGACGTGTAGCTAATACGGAGGTGAGCCACAAACAGTCCATAGGAAAATACGTGGTGGAATGGAGAACCTAAGCAAATGAAAAAGACCTGTCAGTTTTAGACTCAGTAATATTTTCCCCACACTTTTATAATATTAGAAACCCAATGGCGTGGGATTTGTAGCTGTTGAGATCTAGGGCTGAGAGGAATAGAAAGATAGGACAAAATGTATATCTCTGGTAAGCTTTATTTTTGTATTGGCCATTCTATTAATTTTTTACCTCAACTCGTTACGTTGATTATTCATCACGTTCTAGTTAAAATCCACAATCACAAACATCCATGCTCCCTCCGGAATTCGAACCCGGGACCTTCGAGTTCCTGGGTGATTGCCCTAGCCCACACGGCTACCAGCTCGGTAAACTGTATATCTTTCCTTATTCAATGACGTCAGTTGTTTCTGTAACAGCAGTTGTTTCTCATCCTTGTAATAGGCTTACTTGTTTCATCGGCAGTTCTCGGTTGAATTCGACAGCTCGCAATATTAACTTACATGTTTGCTGGATTCCCTCAATCACTTGCGTAGTTTCTTGTGTTAAAATTGACAACGTGACGTATTTATGTGAGCTTGATGTTGTATCCAAGTATTATGATGCAATTTAAAATATTTCTGTAAACATTACATTTTGCAACTGTTTTTTTTTTCAAAATTAAAGTGTGAATAAAGTAGATGGTAAATGAGGGGACTTAAACCGACGACCTCAAATTTTCTTTGAAGTTCTTATTTCACGCCTTATTCTATTACGCCACAGAGGACACTTAAGACTGTTGCCCAATTACTATTTATTTTCCAGGTATTCAATTATGGTTTCTATTTCGAAACAAACGAGAATTTTTCTCTTTATAAACGCAATTGAAACTTACAATATGTTTTACTTTATTTTTCTAGTACTAAATTAATATTTTTCTTACTTTCATGGGTGTAAGGCGTATTACTATTTAGTGCATTTTGTCTCTAATTTTGGAACTTCAGCATGGTAGAGGGCGTGTCTCCCTCTGTGCATAGCTCTTTCCAATCACTGCTTGATTGAAGTATGCACGGAGGAGGGAGGGAAAACTATATTCATTTGCTCTTCAGAACTGTTAAGCTAAAATTTCGTGTATGGTGTGTTGCCTAGGTTTAGTATTTTGATTTTCAGAGACTTTCTTCGTTCGCTGTACATAACTTCATATAAGCTAATTTGAATATGTGTGGATTGTTAAAGTAATGAATGTACTAAGAAAAATAATATATATTTTTTAAAGAGCTAGAAAAATAATAATATCACACGTACTTTCTAACTTTTTAAATTAGAAAATATTATATAGTTAGAGAGCTAATATTATGTTAGACAAATTTAAAACATTATTTTTATTGTCACTATTAATAGTTTGCTATTCAGTTATCATACGTGAATTAGCATAAATAAGAGGAATGTACTGTGATGTCATTTAAAAGATTCCTCATACGTAAATCTTTGGTAAACTTAATTTGATATGGACCAGTTTAGTAACTTTTGACTTCGACCCGTCACGATTCGCCCATTTATAGCCAGTTAAAATTCCAAATCCATGCCTGGACTTGACCCTGGACCTTCGAGCCGGTGGACTAACGCCTCAGTCTGCACTGCTACCCGGTCGGCGATTTTTCATACGTGTTTTCACTATTACTTTTGTTGTCAAACACACACCACTCCAACTCTGTATTAAAACCACTAAGTATAACCAAATTTTATATTGATATAAGAAAAACAAACCGATACATCCCCTTTAGGTTTGCTAATCAATACAGGATATAAAAGAATTCATACCAAACATGCACGTAAAATAAATGAAAATCCTAATGATAATCAAACAAAAGATCTCATAAATCTTTTGAGTTAACCACTTTGAAATCAATCCCTATTCCTCCACCCCCTTTCACCAAATTTACATATTGATTTGTCATGTTCGTGAAGAAGAACTAACAGTATATTTATGCAAGGGTTTCTTTTAAATAGTTTTTTTTTCTGGCAGTCCTTTAAATAGTTTTCATATTGTCTTTGTAGTAATCCCTTAATGCAATCGTAAATAACCTGCATTGTATTTTTCAGGTATAAATAAAGACATTCAACACTAAAAGAGGTGCATAAACGAATCAGCCGGTTTTGGAAGATATCCTGAATTGTATGTAACTGTATAGAACAGTACTTCCCAAACTATGGGCCGCTACGAAATGGGTGTATTCAGGCTATAGCACCATTACTCCACATTAGTGTCACACACCCTTATTCCTTACAAAGATACATTTAAAGTAAAACTAACTTCATAAACGTATTTTCCGTAACATTCGAGCACATAATTACATATTACATAACCCACTTCCCTTTTTAATAAATAATTAACATTCAATATGGCGGACTGCAAGATGGTGGTCATAAAGAGCCTACCCTTCAACAGGTAGCGTCTTTTATCTCAGAACCCATTACTGTGTATTTATATTCTATTTCGTTCAGCAATTTAAGAACATAAGTTTATTTCCACACTTTTTACTACATTTCCCCAAAAGAATTTGACTAACGTATGTTTAAGCACAATATTAATCTGATGAGAGGCTCATATTTGCTAAATATCAGCTGTTTTTGTTTAAGATGTTAAAAATAAATAAAAATCAAGTATTGATTTTTTGAGTTTTAATATTTAGAAAATGTAACTAAAAAGCCACAACATTTTGCGAGACCAAGAACATTTTTTGGTTATTCTTTTTCACTAGTTTCCAGGGAAACTTTTACTATGTTAATGAATCACCACTGGTTTTAAAACATGAAATTGGAGCATTGTGTTATCAGAGCACTCTTACTTTGCATCACATCTGGAATTACATTACCAATTTCAAATAATGATAAACAAAGGTTTACTTACCTGTTCGCTTTTCCGCGTCCTTCAGCGTTATATCTTCTATAACAGTAGCCTCGCTTCGTCCTTTTGAATTGACAGCATACAACACCATTTGGAAAGTTGCTCCGAATGGAAGGCCTCTAAGGCAAAATATTGGAACATCACTAGATATGTTCTGAAAGCTCTTCATTGAGAGAGATTCATAGACTTCCAAGACAAAGTGTTGTGGAATTCCACCGTCATGTCCTGATACACATTCGACATCTAATGAATCCTCAGTTTGGTTGAATAGCGTACAGTTTTGTAGAGCGGAAGGCTTCACTATACATAAAAATTCAGTATCAGCTTCAGTTAATTTTATTGTGATTAATACATTTAAGAGATTCATCTCGTGAGTCATAATCACTAATTAGTATACTATCCGAATAAACAATAAAGTTATCAAACAAGACCATTCTAAGCAGATAGAAAATTCGATTTTATGTTTATGTGCATACTTTAGCAGCTGAGAACAAGGACAGACAGAAGAACCAGAAGCTCAGACCTTCGTGTGTGCAGGCTTTGGTAACATTTACGCATAATACTCAATTATATTAAAATTGATATGAGCAATACATATGAAAATGTCGAGTGATGATACAAACGGTACCTGAGATCATAGTATTAACGCAACACAAAATTGTTATTAAGCAAATTGTATCTTATATATTGTATTATTACACCTTGTATGTTCAAAGCTTGCAGTCCTGTCTGACATAAAGAATGGAGTATGTTTCACAATCAGCATTTATTCTACATGTATTACTATAAGTGGCGTAGTGCTATTTGAGGAAAATAAGCGACCTCCTTTAGGATCGAGTTGTGTATTTATTGTATCAGAGCACTCTTACTTTGCATCACATCTGGAACTCCTCGTAGGCTGTTCAACGAACCTTCACCAAATTTCTCATAGTGATATCACTTGACCCAGTGATTATCATCAACTATTTTTTTTAATTAAATTTAATTTACTTGGTAAGCTAACAGTACATTAGGTAAAACACATTTTGACGAATTAAATAAGAACAAACGGATATGTTTTGTCCGATCGTGTTAGGTGATAGAGTGTACAACCAGGCACGTTTCAACCACAATTAGAACGTGTTAGTCATTATTCCCGATTCCACGGAAAGGAGATGTAATTCTTGAAATTTACACTGTGTATCATATGACAACGGTTGGACCAACATGATAGAAATTTCGTACTCTCGTATAGGGAAAGATTTATAATAAATAAAATTGTTAAAAATTTACCATTCCCATGTTAACGTTACTGAATTACGCATACATATGTTCACGTATCTCATGCGAGTGGTTGCACCAGCTTATTTTGAAGTTTGTACGGATTAATGTCTCTAACCTTAACATGTCGTTCAACTATTTACCATATGTACTGTAACGAGATAAAATCTTGTACTCAGATGTAGTTTTACTCCTGGTCCCTATGGTGAGAACAGGTTTGGTAATGGTTCCTGACATTTCCGGTTACAATGTTAGTTTTGGTTCCTGCGCTTGGTAGCCAACGCTCAAAATTTACATATGTTATTAACAAACATGACATGAATGCCAATTAAATCGTACAATTACACAAACTTTCCCGTCAATTGAGGTAAGGTGTCATGCTATTTTGGTTTTACCAAATTTACATCATAGTGTTGCTCTGCGCTACAATTTTGGCATAGATCTATTAATAATGCCTACCTAGTGTCATTTTGAGTTTTAATTTTCATGTAACTGTTGACACTGTAGTGACAGGACGTAAGTAGAATTCATATTTACTCTATGTCGTAAAGTTTTCACGTTGATTACTTGAATGCATTTTAAAATATTTTAGTATATGTGTAAAAGTTGCCGCGGTTTGCTCACGCGAAGTCTAAAAGTTGTTTATGCTAATCACGTTTGTATTTATTCGCTTAAACTGATAACACGTAACACATAAACATTAAATCAGATGTGTTCTATCAGATAAGATGAGTATCGTCAGGCAAATTGAATGCACATTTTGACAGCTCCCTGGTAAAGGATCGTCTCGAGACCGGAAAATATTATAACAAGAGAAGACATGTAAATGTATTTTGAAGGCTGATATAAGTGGCAAAATATATCTTAATATAAACATAAGTATATATACTTATGTACTTCCATGTTTTGTGTTTTCATGCATAGAAATATGGATATGGATTAATAAAGCCGTGTCAGAAATTAAAAGCATTTTTGACATACCATTTTGTCTCATACTACGGATAATTAACATTTAGTAGTGAAACGTCATGAATTACAAAAGCACAAATTAATTAATATTAGAAACTAAAGTGAGCAACAATCAGACAACATTAATGTAACATATTATTATATATTATCCACTTATCATGAAACTTTTCTCTGCAGTTTTCGCATTTTCTCACTTTTATGGTTATTAATAATTAGTTAAACGTTTTGATCATTTGAGGATAAAAGAAGATAATGTTAGTTGTATGGGCTATGACTTACGCCCGCCCTGGATCATTTTAGGGGAAATGATTAAACGTTTGAGTGAGGAATCATATATATCTATAGAGAAGAAATTAGGCAAAAGAATAATGAACAGGGGCTTAGCGAAGGCTCGTACAAGAATTGGACTTAATATTCACTACTATAAAAATAGAAAACTGTACACACAAACTAAGCTTACTACTCTTGTTTATTCCAGTAACGTCAGCATTAGAAATAAGTTAGAAATAATTTAGCAAATAAATGTAATTGAACCACTACTAAATACAGCGGTAACTTTTCAGCGGTATTGGTCTGGCGTTTAGGAAATGAATAAACAAGTAAATAACAATATATATATATATATAAAAAAGTAGCATCACTTTAACCTAATTACAACACCTTTAATACAGATTACAAATGTTCATGTTTTATTAATATAAGCTTAAAATGTAAATGATACAGTCTATATTCATCCCTTTGTTAGTAAAAAGGCGTGGAAGCAGGAATATCTAAAGAATCGTTTGCTTAATATATTATTTTTAAATGTCATAATACCGTTATCTAGGTAGTTTTTGTTACTGCCATTTGATCAAAATTAACGTTATCAAACGTAAACATAATATTAGAGATACCTACAAGGTACAGCAATTTGAACGAGGAATGCATGTACATTCTAGGCGCAGATAATACAACTATTTACAGCGCATTTTCGATTATACGCACGAGTATGCAAAGAAGTGTGATTCAAAGTGGTCTTGATCGCTGTGGTGGGTATTTTCTTCGTCAGTACTTACAAACAAGTTCAGTGATATTTTATGGCTTACCACAAGGAAGAGATATGTTCTGCATCTTTAATTTGAAACAAATTGCAGCTGAAATTATTGGTATGGATAAGAAAACACTGAAGGCCTACAAGCTTACAAGTATTTTTACTTTTCAAAACTAGCGTCATGAAATTCAGCAAGCAAGTATGATATTGACGAAATTACAGGGAATTATAATGAGACCGTACAATTATTCGCCAGATAATATATGTTTGGAAGACCATTAATCAAATTACTCTAAAGACGCATTAGATACATACCGGCAAATTTTAACGGAAAATTTGGAGATAATACATGTGTCTGGAAAATTGTAGCTCGTTTACTCACAAAGAACTGAAACGCAAAATTAATAAACCTTTTGCTAATTTTGTCTAGATTTGAAGATGTTAGTTTGTAATGACCCGAACATTTTTTTAAAATTCAGACGCCTTTTTGCTAGCTTGTGTTCCTTGTGATTAGGCATAAAGAAATATTTTAACTTGGTTGCAAGCACTTTGGAAAGTAACCTTGTAGTGATCAAGTCCCCATAGAATGACACCGTTTCGCAAGATTCTGCGGAAAGCTATAAACTCACGACACCTAACTCCATTATCAATGAACAGGCCTATAACGTAAACTTACATCATGTTCAAGTTGCGTTAATTTTTATACCCCTTGGTATGTACGAGATATCTGGAAATTTTAAATGAACAAACATCATACTTAGCTAGTCTGCAATTTACAAACTTTTGAACATTACTTTAGAAAGATCACAGTTCTACGCGTATAGTGATGTGAATACTTCGTAGTTTAATTCTGCATTTATGGATTGAAATTAGAGTCACCTAAATCATTATTACTAAATGATAGATGTTCTTTGCTTTCAGTCGATATTGTCGATCGAAGTTAGCAGGTTAATGGTAGGTGCATGACGAAATAAGCACTGACTCTCGGAGCTGTTAGAAACTCTAGACTTCCAAGGAAAGGATGTCAAGAATGAAGCCTGGCAACAAAGATGTCAAGTTGGCAGCAAAATCCGTTCAATATTCACTTAGCAAGCAAGTGACACTATCTGAAAATTAAATAGGCATTAACTAACTTATGTATGAATCACACAATAGCAACCAGGACAATACAAACTTCTTTACCTTCTCTATCGCTGAACATGATTGCTAGGAACTTTGTGTGAATGATGACATCATTATCTTATTCTCCAAGAATCCATTTCGCTTCTCAGGAACACAGAACTTTAGTAAGCTACACATTCTGGACTATGACTTATACAAACTCATAGTCATCTGCCCATATTCAGGGTTCGTGAGAAGCGAAACGTAATCTTAGAGAAATGATTGGATTACCTTATCAGTTGCATTCCTATAATTCCGACTAAATAGGAGGGTTCATTTGTGTGCAATGCTCATGAAGCCACGATTAAAATATATTGACAAGGTGGTGTTAAGCCTATTGTTAGCTTCATACTATAGTGAAACATGTTTATACACGAAATCAGAAGAACGGAATGTTTCACTCTTTTTCGATTAGAAAGTTATTTCATCGAATACTATTGCTTTTTAAACAAAAATGGTGTTTCCAACGAAGCGTTCTCATTTTAGATACAACATGTGATCTATTAGGTGGGATTCTCATGCATTACGTATTTAATTTATTCTTCAAACTGGAAAGGATGATTTCTCATCTTTTGAGAGTTGTTCATAATGCATTATGGATACTAGTCAAGTTTGTTTGTTACTGGGAAAGTTATCAAAAGACGAATCATAATTGAGAAGTTAATCGCCTTTAGTTCAGAACAAGAGCAGACTTGATAATTCTTTCTCAGTGACAAAAACATTCACGAATGGATTAGGAGTAAGATATATACCAGAAATTTTTGAACGTTGTTCTTAAATACCTAACGAGACCAAAGAGACCATTTCGAAGAGTCCTCTTCCAATGTCTGCCTAACATTTGGGATAAGGGTTTGGATCAGAAGGTAGCAGATTCAGTTCCCACCAAGGTCAAGTTGTTTTACTCTCTTTCCTTACTACGAACTTTACCTTTCTCTATTTATGGATGAGTCATCCGTTTTGCTTCCTTTTATATTTTCAACATTTCACTGCTTCATTGTCGTGTTCAAAAGATGAAACTTGTCTGAGAATAGATGGAAATTCATCTAAGAAGCATTATGTTCCCATAAAAAAAGTACCATAGATCCCATCTTTTTTCAAGCGGAAATTCTTCTCTTTCGACAGATTGAAATCTGCTTTGAAAGGGTGGTTCCTCTTTCCGCTCTCATAAGATGCATTATTCTGCTCAATTCGAGCGGAATACTCATCTTCCGAATTATCATTTTATAGATCAATAAATTTCAGGTGAAATGGAGGAGATAGGAAATTGCAGCAGATGAACATGCATGTCATATTTCCTTAATTGTATGGAATTCGCAAAAGCGTCCGAATCGTTTCGGTGGCGTAGATTGACAACGATGGCTGTGGAAAACCGGAATGTTGCTATCCACTGAATTAGCAGAGCTGTGGATCAAGACTGACGAAGTCTATCGAAGTTTTGAAGTCTAATGAATACACTATTGTTTACATGTATACCAGCTGTATTGCGTAAGTAAACAATAAAGAGTTTCTATTAACGATTTTTAGTGTTTCACATATATATCCATAACAAAACAGGAAGGACTATTTTCTCTTTCCCTTAAATTACATGGAATAAAGCTAGTAGGTACACATCTAACGCATAACTAAGATTACCTGCAGGGACTACCTGAAAGACGCATGGTGTCTGCTGATGTCCAATTTGGTTACTGCCCCAACATGATAAAGTGCCATAATCATGGTCAGTTTCCGGTGTATACGTCAAAATGCTGGTAGTACTATTATTTATGTACCTCGTAGGAGACACTTTTATATTTTCTCCGGAGTTGTTAAATTTCCATCGAAAACTTACATCAGTTGGATCAGCCATTACTTCACACTTAATAAATATATGTTCAGCCAGTGACGCACCAATAATCACTATCTCGTCTACTTTGCAAACAGGGGAAACTGAAAAATATAAAAAGACAACATTATTTAGAATCGTGCCAGTGTTGCAAATGATATACTACATTAAACGCCAGTATGAAGTCAGCAAGTATATTTAGAAGACTCCTTAATGCAATATTTGTGTATCTCGGAGGTAAACTGTACTATTTCACTTTCCATATAACTATAACGCAGTGTTTTGTTTTCTAGCTTTGAAGACACTCTTTCATATTTTTTGCGACATAATATTGTATTATGAATTGTCAGTAGTGGAACAAAATAAACAATGATATAATTGTGTATACATCCAGGAAGAGTCTGATCAAATTTACAAAACTATTTACTGAGGTCGAGTTTAGGAAGAAAGTGACATAGAGTTGTTTACCTCCGAAGAACAGACTCAAATCTTGTTATTATCTATACTTGTTGGAAACAACTGAAGGGTTAAGGGAGAAAATTATGAATGTTCACTTTAAATAATATTGAGAAAATGGAATTGAAAATCTAGACCTCCCCTTCTCCAGTGCATGCCTTCTCTTAAAATGACCGTAGCGTGAAAATTTAATTCCTATTTGCATGTTTAGTGGTAGCCACGGATTCTACTCACAAGGAAGAGTCATGAATGTGTCTCACGGACTTCTGAATCAAATCTAATATACTCGAAAGAGATAACACAAACACGTTCAGGCGTAAAAGAATTAGGTGCCATGAACAACGGAAAAGGCCCATGTAGCCCATAAACCATTTTAAAATAAAGCCATATTGAAGGCAATTTGAGGTCTTCAGTTAAATAGCTATTGCATCAACACTATTCATCGGAGATTTATGGTTCATATCTCGTCATCTTTCCAATAAAACAAGCTTTCCAAAGATGCCATGCAGTTTTGCCCATGGTGAACGCGGAAAGTGAAATTTGGAAGAATTTGGCAAAAATTCTGTCCATAAAATCCCTATGGTAAAGTTTTTCGCCCTCTGGAGCGGCCGCGGGTTAGAGGTCAAATGTACCTTGAAAAATACTATGGGTAAACGCAATGCATGTGCATAATGTGGTTCCGATATGTAGACTAGGGACGAGGGTATAAAATTGATAACGAATGCTATCTGTGAATAAATATTATGCGTAACAGAACCTAAAAGTACTCCGTTGTCAATGACACCTAATTTTTTGTGCCTGAACATATCTCTGTTAAATCGTTCGATTGGACTACGTGTGATTCAGAAGTCCGTATAACACATTGATGGCCCTTCCTTGTGAGTATTCTGAGCTGTCTAGTGCTAAAATTTATTTTCTTCATTTCTTGAGATTTATCCGTTTTCCACCGGGATCTTCATTTATTTAAATAGATACATTCAAGAGGTTACGCGCATACGTTAATTTCTGTTAAAGGGTCAGGATACAATGAAACTAAATCCAGCCCATGTCTCAAATATGGTAGTGTTGGACAAAACTAGCTTCGGTTTGTTCGTGTGAAAAAATACCATTTGTCTATATCTGACACCTTCCGCTGAGGCAAAAGGTGATTGGTGATTGGTCCATTCCTTGGTATAGTTAACAGGGCTATTTATTGCCTAAGCTCTCCTTAGATTTAAAGAATGGCGTCCCTCCGGAGTTCTCCTCCGAAAAAAGGAATGGAAGTTGTGTCAGTAGCAATTCATTTTATATACGTTACATAAAAACATTTGTTGTTTTTTTGTTAAACTTGTTTTAACTAGTCGTTCAATATTATCATCTGCAGTATTAAAAAGACTTATACATGATTACTATAGTTAATACGAAACATTTCCTTTCAATTGAAACTTATAATTCGGCAAAATATAATTTGGGAATAATATTTAGAGTGGGTGTCTGTGACGGAGATAAATTCATTTGTTGATATTAAGTAAACTGTAGTTTATATTTGAAGGGTGTCGGGAGAAAATAAGGAAAGTCAGAAAACAGGTTTATTGAGAAACTCAAGTTTTAATTCCTTAATTGCTCAATGTTTAAACGGCTCACCAAATAGTGTCTCCTGTGGTCATTTATGAGTTTTAACCTTTAGTTTCTTGACAAGTTTGTAGTTCCAATTTTCACCAATATAATGAGTTACAGATAAGAAAATCGCAAGACGTGAACATGCCCTATTTTCCTACTACACTCGCCTTTTGTTTTAATATATGGAATGTGCACATGTAAGCAGAGTTTCAAGTATGACAGGGTGCACTTTCGGTACCTTTGCGCCATCAGAGAGCATGTTGAATTTTTTATTTGGGTTAATGTATTGAAACTCTACCATAACTATTTCAACAGAATATCCAAAATCAATTGTACTAACTAAAATATAAGGTTGCAATAAAATATATGAAGGTAAATTAAATTACACATAAAAAACAGTGCGTAAATGAAGAGCTCTCCGTATCTTAATATGGAGTCAAAATATTTCAATATTAATGTTTATCTTAAATTATTTCCAACAAGGTTTCTTTTGGAATAGTTTAATCAGCCCTAATGAAGTATTCTAAATTAATTTGAACATAAATTTGCCAGTGATATAATAGTTTAATGTTTCTCCTAACATTAATACTATTGAAGACTATTTTGACATTCAAAATACTCATACATTTTGCATAAAATACTTCCGTTATTTATTAATATATATTTTATTTTAAGTACAGTATTCACTTAATAAAAGAGCGACATTTATACTCGTTTAGAGGGGAAAGAGGAAATACTCTTTCATAGAGCAGAATGTTCAATCAAAAAAGAGTAGTTTCAAAAGAAATGCTATCGCTTTGGATGGAAAATCTACTCTTTCTATATGAAATACTGATGCATATGAATCAAATTTATTAAATTTTAAAGATCGATTTCCCATTCATTTCTCAAAATTAAAAGAGCGATTAATCATAAGCTTTGGTAAACTTTATTTTATATGGGCCAGTCTAGTAACTGTTGACTTCGGCTTGTCACACCTAGTTAAAATCCACACCCATGCCCCAGCCGGGACTCGAACCCTGGACCTTCGAGCCGTTGGCCGACCGCCGTAGACCACACAGCCACCCGGCCGGCAGAGATTAATCGTCTTTTAGAGTGGTTTAGTTTGTCAGTTTCTCATCTTTATATAGCGGTTTATTCCTCGATTTCTTATCTTTTTAGAGTGATTTATTTCACATATTTTAAGAGTGAATTCCAATGCACCATGGGCTTGGCTACTAGTCAACATGTTATACCCTACTTGAAACTGCTAAGGTTAACAAAAAGCTAAGCTGAACTATGAAAGGACCCCGCACAAACCTTATGGAAATTGAATTTAGGTGGAATTGCCTGAAACCGTGATATGTTGTAGATCTTGTCATTCTGAGAAAAAGTCTCAATGGGCACAACCACAAGTCAATGACCATTTGGCCATTACGATGCCATTTCGTTCAACACTGGCGAAGATATATTCCGAATGGGTGGAATGGGCTATGAGGATAATGATTTTATCCTGACAAAATATCTGAAATGGACAGCCTATATAATACCAGACTTCAGTGGTTGCTACCGAGCGACCGTAGCTCAGTTGGTAGAGCATTTGTTCCCATTCCGGAGGTTCGGTCTTGGCTGGTCATCCGGACTGGACTTCTCCAGGATATTCGTCAGTCACGCCAGGAGAATGACGGTGTAGTACCTATACCACAATGGCTCTAGTAGCGCACTAACGTCGATCGATATTGTTCAGATCTCTTTCTATGTCGTTCGATATTTGCCGGATGTCGGCCGACAGGATAGATACCAGTCTACCTTAATTCCGTAACGCAAACGTATACACACTATATCTATATTGCACTACCAAAGGATCGTTTGTATTATTTGAAAGTAAATATGATGATTACACCGACGTTTCATTGGTATTTTTAGATTGCTTTGGCAACTGTGATGGATGCAGGAATCACGTCATGGGTACAAGCAACCGAGGCAAACACTCATCCTAGTTCCAAGACATGCACGTTAACGACCAGGACTAAAGTTCAAAGTTCAGGGATAAAGTTCAATATATATATTTTCGTCGGGACTGCATTACCCGCTATGTGGCATTCTTTTGACTTTTCATGTTTTGGTACCAGTTTATAGTTCTCTGTACTGTGCATACTGTAGAAAAAGTCATGTGGAAATAACTTTAGATATAGCAGTTTTTCAGTACTAGACTTTAATCCGGAAACATTTTTTTTTCTTTTTTGTCCTTCATGAAATAAAAACATAGTTTTCTACATAGCGGGTAATGCTGTTCGGACGACGATCTTATACATGTAGAGAAAAAGGTGTGAAATACGTGCAAATATACCAGAGGTGCGAAAACGTCAGCCAACTTGTTCAGTTCTAAAATGTTGTGAAATGGAGGCTGGATGAGTCAAGTTTCTTGGCGACAGCATGTAAGAGGAACACTGGAAGTTGGCGCGAGGTTGCAAGGTTCATGATCTTCAAACCATAAGGCTGGTGGTTTCTCTAAATCCACCACGCCCACCACCACCAAACCTAAGGCTCAAACATCACGCACCTTGCCACTTCGCGCCGACTTCCAGTGTTGCTGCGTGTCCCACAAAGTTTTGCGCGCCATAAAACGTCAGCACTGCCAGAAGCATGTTATACAGAACAAGAGGTTATGGCGAAATCGGCAATTTCGAGACCCCGTAAGAAAAAAAGAAGTTAAAGATATGAATATGAGCTTTCGAAGCTAATGAGATATGACAAATATATGCAGGTGTGCAAAACTTCATATAGGTAGCTTGAAACATATTCGAGCTGTGCACCCCTGAAATTTCGTATTATAGGCTTACTGATTCATACACACACACACATACATTCACTCACTGCCGGCCGGGTGGTCGAGCGGTCTGCGGCGGTAGGCTATCGGCTCAACGGTCCCGGGTTCGAGTCCCTTCAGGGGCATGGGTGTGGATTTTAACACTTAACAGCTAAAGGCAAATCGTGACGGGCCGAAGTCCAAAGATACTAAACTGGCCCATATAAAAATAAAGTTTTTTACATTCACTCACTCACCATACTGTTTAGGATGTTCGGAATAAGCTATAAACATGAAATTTAGCATGAAGCTGGAAGATAATAAATAGGTAGAGGGAAAAAATTTCGCAATTTTGATAAGTCGCCAATTTGTACGAATGAGTTCAAACGTAAAATTTCAAAGAATACACAGCCTAAACGACCGGGCCTAGAATAACGAAATTTAGTATGACAGTACATCATTATTAGTCAGTTAGGAAAATATTAAAAAATGTCTCCAAAGGCGCCATCTTGGATCCAAAATGAAATTTGTATAGAATACACAGGCTAAACGGCTGGAGCTATAAAAACGAAATTCAGTATGACTGTACATATCATTAGTAGGTTACGAAAATATTACAAAATGCATCCAAAGTCGCCATCTTCGATCCAAAATGACGGACCTCATGATGCATTTTTCACATCCTTTGAGCTACAGATACGAAATTTAGCCGAAATATGTATTATCAAGAGCAGTTTAGGGAAATTTTTCAACATTTTGAAAACGTCGTCATCGTGGGTTCAAAATGCCAACCGAGAAAACCATTTTCCAAACCGTTCGAGATAGATAAATGTAATTTGGTATGAAGTGTTACCATTACGATTAGGGACGACAATATAAGTAAATGTTAAAAATCTTTCCATATTTAATCCAAAATGGCCGCCCAAACCCATTTTAGGAACAACTGAAGCTGGAGATACGAAATTTGGTATGAAGGGGTATCATCAGGAATAGGTTACAATAAATGAGGCAAACCTCCTCTATGGGGCAGAGCCATCCGGTGGTATGGGGAAGATCTTCACCATGAGAGTGCAGTTCCCCGGAGATTCTGGTTGCGATAAAGAGGGTGCAGTCCTTCAAATCTCCGGAAGTCGGGGTGCGCAGCCCGCCACGGTATTCTGGAAGCAGCGCCCCTAGAGAAGCGAAGCGAGTATACATGTATTATACATCTACGAAAAGCTTTGAAATCCGAGCAAATATATCAGAGGTGCAAGAAATTCAGCCAACTTCTTCAGCCCTAAAATGTGATGAAATCGAGGATGCATGAGTCAGGTTCCTTGGCGACAGCAGATAAGAAGAACACTGGAAGTTGGCGCGAGGTGGCAAGATTCATGATCTTCAATCCTTAAGGCTGGTGGCAGCCCTAAAACCCACAACGCACACTAACACCATCCTAAAAACTTTGTAAATTTTATTTTTATATGGGCCAGTCTAGTAACTTTGGACTTCGGCCCATCACGATTCGCCCTTTAGCTGTTAAAATCCATACCCATGACCCTGCCGAGCTCGAACCCGGGACCTTCGAGCCAATGGCCTACCGCCGCAGACCGCTCGTCCACCCGGCCGGCACCACCATCCTAATGCTCATGAATATTATGAACCTTTCCACCTTCGCCAAGTTCAAATGTTCCTCTTACATGCTGTCGCCAAGGAACTAGGCTCATCCATCCTCCATATCATCAGTTTTTAGGGCTGCAGAAGTTGACTGAACTTCTTACACCTCCGATGTTTTTGCTCGGATTTATTGTACAGATCTTACTTCTGATGTCTTCTGGTATAATGTTCTTGCAGAAACGTTTCAAAAGTTTCTAATTTTGAACTAAAAACCGAAACAACGCTATAAAAGACCCCGCACAAACCTGATGGAAATTGAATTTAGGTGAAATTGCCTGAAACCGTGATGTGTTGTAGATCTTGTCATCCTGAGAGAAAGTATTAATGGGCACGACAACCAGTCACTGAAATGTTGGCCAATACTATGCCACTTTTTGAAAACACCCGAAGATAACGATATTCTTGGATTACGGCGGAATTTCCTGAAACCATGGTATGTTTTAGATCTTGTTTGCGCGAGAAAAAGTCTCAATAGACACAACAACCAGTCACTGACAATTTGGCCATTATCAGGCCACTTCAGTGTTAAGCAGTTCCCCAAGGACAAAGGTGGTGGTGGAATTCAGTTATAGACAAAGAGTTGGATGTAGTTGATTTATTTGTATACTGTGCCTGTTTTCAACAGTGGGAAAGTTTTATTAGGCATTTCTATTTCAGTTTTTTAAACACAATAAAACCAAGTATACAATATTCTATAAGGTAAGATGTATTCCACAGAGACTGCACTCGTAGTCAGTATAAAACAAAGAATAATTAATATTGCGTATTAACTTATGTTGCGTCACGACTTATGAATGGTCTAAATATGGGCTACCTTGCCTACCTACATTTTCATCTTCCTTCTCTTAGAAGGAGTTTCCTTCTAGGAGTTTCCTTCTCTTAGAACACAGTACTTGGAATTTCAAATCTAGTAAGTCCTTTTCACATGTCAGTAATTTATGTCATAAAGTACAAAGGCAGCCAAGAGGAAGGAGGAAGAAAACAAGGACGTGCTGCTGTTATAACGGATATCCCATATCCTAAGAAACAATTATAGCTTTCTTGGAAAAGCAGGAATCTAGTAAATACAAGAAAACATTACATTTTAATTAAGTTGAGCAAAGAGCTGAACAATAAAAGAATGGAATATACCTGAACGGAAAAGAAGACAAGGAACTTTAGAATTTCCAAGACAAGAATCAGATTACTATACCAAAACGAGGTATAGTAATGTCCTGATACCTCGAGAGATCATCCTAAGTAATTTGAACTTAACATTTAAGTTTTTAAACAACTGACCACGGATCACTAGGTTTTCTTTCTTTGTTATTTGCTTTGCTTGCACATTTGCACGCTCAGCCCTGTCTTTGTGTAAATACTATTGCCATCATTATTGTTACCTTACTTTTATCGTATTTTTTTAGTATCTTCATATACCAGGGTGAGTCATATGTTCCTAGCGTTGGGTAACCCCGCCCACTCGATGCCGCAAAACCATGTGCAACGTGTAGAACAGGTGAAGGTGGTGGTGGCGTGTCTGTCTGATCACAGCGCTAACGGTGTGTGGGAGGAACTACTCGTTGAATGTACAGTTGGCAGGACAATGGCTGAGGAGAAACTTTTGTGTCGTGTGCTTCTGCGCCATTACTGGAAAAAGGGCAGAAGCAGCCAAGGAACTTTGTGCCGTAGAAGGTGAAGGTACTATCCACCCGTCCACAGCTAGAAAGTGGTTTCAACGTTTTCGGTCTGGTGACACCAATCTCAATGACAAGCCCAAGAGTGGACGCCCTGTGACGATGGATATCGATGCCCTCCTGAAAGCTGTTGAAGGAAACCCAGAAACCAGTACCCGTCAACTGGCAGATGAGGTCCAGACATCTGTCGTTCGTCATCTGCATCAACTTGGGTTTTGTTCCAGGCAACCGAGAATGGTTCCCCATGATTTGACTCCCGCTCAAGCTCAACAACGTATTAACCTGTGTGAAGAACTGCTTCGAAACCCAACTGACGACAGGTTTCGGCAGCGGATCATCACATTCGTGATGAAAAGTGGATCTTTCTTCGTTATCCTGACAACGGGAAACAATGGCTTTGACCAGGTACCGAGGCGCAACCAGTGGTTCAAAGATGGTGGTTTGAAGAGAAGACAATGCTGTGTGTGTGTGTGGTGGAATTTCGAAGGTCCGGTGCACTGGGAGCTCGTTCCACATTGTCGTTCCGTAGATGGGACAATGTATGCTGAACAGCTACAACGGGTATACGACATTGTGCGCCGTCGTTATCCAGCACTGGTGAACCTAAAGCAACTGCTCCTCCAATTTGACAACGCTGCATGCCATAGGTGAAGAAGAGTCTGGCAGCACATTACGGACATGGATGGCGTGGACATTTTACCACCCCTACAGTCCTGACCTTACCCCATCTGATTTTCATCTGTTTCGTTCCATGGCACACTTCCTGCAGGGCAGACAATTCAATTCCGTGGATGATGTGACAACTGGCATTACTGAGTTCTTTGCTTCAAAGCCTGCAGCCTGGTATCGTCAGGGGCTTTTGTCACTGGTGGAACGTTGGAGAAGGACCATACAGTGTGATGGGATGTACTTCGCCGAAGAGGCCTCTGTGGTACATGGGGAATCGGGTGCTGCACATTGTCCATGAAAACGCTACGAACATATGACTCACCCTGGTATTATCTATTTTTCGTTGACCATGAATTATTTGTTTGAATTCCATGTAAATAGTAGTAGTAGGTATGTGATTGTATGTAAATAGTAATGCCCTTGTGTAATTCAAGTGTATTTTAGGCTTTACTAACTTGTAGTTATTATTTTAGAAATTACCACGAAACTACAAAGTGCTTCTTGTGTGTGGTATTACGGAAAGTAGAATCTAATTACGCCAGTAGCTAGGATTCTCCTGGAATCTGAAATTTGTAATTCAATTGTAATATAAAATTGAGATGAATAAACTGAATTTGAAATTTGAAGATTCAGAAGAATCCAGGATGATGCTTTCTGATCTAGATCATTGTAATGATGAAGATAGTTACTTTAATACGCTGCACAACAAAATTTAGAATATGAAGATACGAACTGTATATTCTGCTAAAGGATATTCTCTGAACACACAGGGAGACTTACGGGTTATGTGTATCATGTGTTCGAGGTGAGCACATAAAGAATGCGCTGGTGTAGAAAAGAAGGACTACCTCTGACTTTTTTAAATATACATTTATCATCACTATATCACTCTTGAACATTAATTTGAACTGTTAATATTTCTTTTTAATTATTTAAGGTGATTTTAAAGGGAAGCCCATATTTAGACAAGTGTTTCAAAATTCAAGATTATGCCATTTCTGTAAAATATGTAATTAATACTATAATCACAGGTTTCTAATATAAATCTGCAACTACATAATAAAGTATACATAGCTCAGACATATTTGCAGTTGTTGATTAGTACATTTCTTCGAACATTTTGGAGATATTCGACAAATAAATGTGGTAGCCTGTACTTGGACCTTGTCCTCTATATGTATGTATGTATACACGCTTCGCTTCACTGGGGGCGCTGGCCTCAGAAACTCATGGCAGACTGCGCCCCTTTATCATAACCAGACTCTCCGGGAGATTGCGCCTCCATGGTACAGATCTTCTCCATACCGCAGGAGGGCTGCGCTTTTGTAGGGAAGCTGGCCCCATTCATTGGCATCTGCTCGTGATGGTACATCTTCATAACAATTTCTTTTTCTCTAGCTCCAGAGGCTTGGAAAATGGTTTTTGGGTGGCCATTTTTGATTAAGGATGGAGACATTTTTTAACGTTTTCTTATATTGTCGTGACATATTAGTGATGGTTCACTTTCGTATCAAATTGCATTTCTCTAGTTCGAACGGTGTGGACAATGTTTCTTGGGCTGCCATTTTGAATCCAAGATGGCGACCTTTCCAAAATGTAATATTTTTTTACTCTTTATGATTCACATTTATGCTAAATTTCGTATCTCTAGCTCAAACGGTGTGGAAAGTAGATTATGAAATCCGTCATTTTGGATCAAAGATGGCATCTCTGGAGACATTTTGTAACATTAGCGTAACCTACTAATGATGATATACCGTCATACTCTATTTCGTTTTTCAAGTTCCAGCCGTTTAGGCTGTGCATCGAAATTTAATTTGGCGGTCATTTTGAATCCAACAAGACGTCTTTCGAGACATTTTATAATACTTTTCTAACAGACTAATATTAATGTACTGTTGTACTAAATTTCGTTATTCTAGTTCCAGCCCTTTAGACTGTGTATTCTTTGGAAATTCGTTTTGGCTGCCATTTAGGATCCATGTCGGCAACTTTTTCAAGATGATGTAATATTTTCTTAACCTACTAGTGATTATGTACCTTCATACCAAATTTCGTTTTTCTAGCTTCAGCCGTTCAGACTATCCATTCTTTGACATTTTATGTTTGGCAACCGTTTTGAATAAAAGATGGCAACTTTTTTCAAAATGCTGGAGATCTTTCCTTTACCTACTTATCCTCCATCTTTGTTCCAAAGTTCATGTTTCTAGCTTGTTCCAAATACCCTAAATAATATGATGAGTTAGAGAGTGAGCGAGTGAGTCTGTAAGACTATAATACGAAATTTCAAGAGTCCACAACTCGAGTATGCTTCAAGCTACAAATATGAAATTCTGTACACCTGCACATATTAGCCATATCTCCTTAACTTTGAAAGCTATCATATTCCTATCATTAACATCTTCTTTCTTAAGCGACCTCTAAATCGCCTATTTCGCCATCAAATCTTGTTGCTGTATAACATGCTTCTGGCAGCGCTGACGTTTTTTTTTTTTTGACACAGAGAACTTTGTTGCATACGCTGCAGTGTAAGTTGATATTTGAACGTTGTTCTCAAGTATCTGACGAGACAAAAGAAGACATTTTGAAGGCATATCCTCGCTATTGAGCAGATACTGAGAGGTTAAGGCGTTGGTTGGGTAGCAGTAAGGTACAATATTCAATTATCCCCGTGTTCAATTTTTTTTAAACTTTCTTATTCTTAAGTACATAACTTTTTTCTCTTACCAGTTATGAGTAAATGACCTGTTTTGTATCTTTTTTTTATATTTACATCATTTTGTGGCGTGGTTTTCGTGTTCAAAGGTCAAACGTTTATTTGAGTAGATAGAAATTCGCCTAGAAATATGTCTATGTTCCCATCGAAATGGACTACCATAGATCCCATCTTTTTCGAGCGAATGTTTTTGATATTTTCTCCCATGAAAATTCACTCCAAAATTCAGTCGTGAAATTCACATCGAGCGGCAATGACTTAATTTTACGCGTTTGATTTAGTGTGTACTATTTATATCCAAGTAATACGGATACATGTTACAATTTTGAATAATAGTTCACCTAAAAGTGAATTTCACGACTGCCTCTTTGTCGTTTTCCTCCCTTATTTTTGAAATTATTTGTGTTACAATGCATTAGTATGATAACAGAATTATGTAAAAAAATTTCAAAGTTGAATACAAGTAATTCTGTATATTTTAATAATTCAAAATAAAATATAAAAGTTCCATTTATTTCATTTATAACATACGTTTCATCAACTTTAAAATACTTGTAACAGACATACGTAGTCGAGAGAAAATTACATGGAAACGAAAGTTTCATTTAGAATTCCAACATGTGTTAAATACATGTCTCAACAAAAGTCTGAAATAAGATCAGTTTGGTTTCATTGACTTCTGAAAATCGCATCATTCATGTGTTTTCATTATTCTCAAGCAAACTACATGTACCACGCCCTCAAAATATCAAACATTACTGATTAATCAACCATGTTCCCAAGTAGTTTGCTAGAGATTAATGAAAACACATGAATGATGCGATTTTCAGGTCATTTGTCCTGCCTAAGGCCGGACAGTAATGTTCTATATGCGGCTTAACACTCAAGTCGGACGTTGAGTTGCGCTGCTTTCAGATGTCTCATTTAAAATGCTGTATTAACTTTTCATCACACTGATGGTTTCACTCTAATACCTTTTCAAAATTCTTAAATTTTTAGTAAATTTTACTCAATTTCCGGAGAGTGAAATTTTAGCCGCTAGATTGGTTTCCAAAATTTAGAACTTGTGGGAAACTCCTAAATTTGTTTGATATTTTAAAGTTAAGTCCGAACTCCAATTTAGGTTTAACTTATATAAAGCAAGTGAGAGTGGAACGTGCAGTGCCGTTTTTTTAAGCTTTTCTGCAGAACAAACGTTACTAAAAGGTATTTGAGAAAGAGAGAAATATAAACAATAACTTAAATAAAAAAGGATCAGAAGTCCTATACACTTAACTGCATTATAAAATCAAACACAAAGCGTTGCAGTATCGGTATTTTATCAACACTATCATCAGGCGAGACAGCAAACAACTTTATCAGTTAATTATAAGCACTAAAGTAAACACATTTCAACCAATTGTAGATCATCGCTGTACGGCCATAGGCCGTAGTCAACCAGAAATTTATATCAAACGTGTAACAGAGAAACCACATAAAACGAAAACTGATTCGAATTGCAAAAAGTATTTTAAATAAATAAATAGTAAGTAAAAATAAATGACAAAATAAACAATAAATAACAAAGAGGAATCCGAACGGAAAAAAAGGTTCGGAAAATAATTGATCTCGGGGATGTAGGAAGGATCTTTTGGCCTTCTAATGTTTATTATGAAGTGAAAAATGTGTTTCAAATAAGGAATGTGTTGATCGAATACCGAAACCGTAATACTTACCCCAGTAGCACACATATGTTGAGAAACGGTGAATTCAACGTTAGTCCTGCTAAGTAAATTTAACGTTGTATATGTATGTCTGTCTGTTCAACAGTTTATTCGACGTTTAGGATCAACAAAGTCTTCAATGTCAAGAAGTGGGGTATTTTGGAAAAGTTTTTAACGTTGTATTTGCCCACCTGTACAACAGCTCAAAACCACATTTTTCATTTGACAAAAAAAAGTATTGAACTTCATGACGGAGAGTTACTAATCATAATCTCTGTCATCATCCATTTCTTTCACGTGGGTATATCGATTTTGTTTGACAATTTTCCACCTGTCTGTAGTAGGGTTCGAAGCTGGAATTTTCTGCATTCGTCATATTTTCTAGCTCGTCACTCTAACCACTCTAACCAAGGCATCCTGAGACATATTTATATTTTACTATTATTTTTATATTACAAAGATTTAATCTGAAGTGTATACTCGTTTCGACGTAGAAAGTATTCAGCTCAAAATTTGACGCTAGAGCAATATACTATCGTTGTAGTAAACTAAAGTAGATCCCATATAAATAAAAACAGTGAGATTTCTCAGCCCCGTGGTCTCCGCCTAACCTGATCGTCACTCCTAGGCCTTCGGCATTTCTACATAGAAATCTCCCCATTGCCCCCTGCTCTGATATCAATCCGGAGCAACTTGTGAGTTTATATTATAAGGTTGAAGAGTTAGATTACGGTAGGTAGTTAGTGAAATTCATAAAATTTGAAATTTGCATATTTTAAAAAATATATATAAATAGATATTTTTACAAACACACCCCGCCGGGAACCGAATCCGAGTCACAGGATTAGATTAGCTGTCCCATGTAGAATAGGATGGGTTTGAAGAATAAATATTGTTGATTTTAATTCGAAACTGTTGTTGATTTTAATAGAAAAAAAATCGAAAACTGCTTCTCTCTAGGGATACCAGAAATACTCTATTTTAGGGTTTCTCAACCTCGGGGGTCGCGACCCATAAGGGGATCTTGGGATGTATGCATGGCGGTCGCGAGGAAAGATAAACAAATAATTTAACTAGGCTTTTGTGGGTTAAAAATAATAAATTTCAAAGGATTTTTTTTATTTTGCTTGTTGTTTTTAATAATTACTAAAGATAATGGAGTTTGCTTAATAGTTTTGGATAATATAATTAGGATATTTACAATAAATGTAGGAAATAAAGTGTTTTCTTTTTAAATTAAAACAAATATTACGCGAAACAAAATAATTGTGAGTCGCCGGCTAGAAAGCATGGTGGAAGCGGGTCGCCGGCTAGAAGGCATGGTGAAAGGGGGTCGCAGGATGAAAAAGGTTGAGACACGCTGCTATATTTTGTACTCTCTCATTTTTCGCTAAGTCGATGTACTTTACGGTTTCTGTTATTTCTCTTTTCTAAAATTATATTAGGAATTTTCTGATTGACTTACACACTCATTTCTAAACTCCAAATGAAAGGAATATAGATAAAAGTATTAAAAATGGAGTATTTTTTCACGTAGTGGGGTGTGTGTGAAAAAGTAGCCAGTTTACAGTTGTAAACATGCAGAAATGGAATAATCACGATTCTGCCTTTAATCATTGGTAAAAAGCGGTCACCTAGCCTATACACATGAATTTTACTTCAGAGGCAGGATTCGTAACATTAAGAAATAATAAAATAGTAGTTACCCGCTAGATGGATTCGTGGTGGTTAGAGTGACGAGTGCGGAACGTTACAGCTTCGAGACGCACTGGAGACCGGTGGAAAATTTACGAACTCCGTTCTCTCTTTTGGTTAAAGGCAAAACTTGGTATTGAGCCGTTGAACAGGTTTGTAAATACAACGTTGGAAAAAAGCTGTTCCTCTTCCAGTTCTTACAATTGAAGACTACATTATTTATTCTAAACGTAAAAAAAAACGTTGAACGAGCGGGAGTAAAGTACACATACAACATTAAAATTACGTAACGGTACTAACTTTGAATCCACCGTTTTTCGACGTTTGTGTGCTACTGCGTTACCAGGTGCTTTTATAATAAAGTAAAGTTTATTGCCTTATTAGTCTTTTCAGTTAACTTAAATATGGATAGAAGTACTCAACATAGTTGTATGAACAATTAGGTAAAACACTTAATATGTGGGTACATTCTACATAATATATCTACCAACGTAATACACTGAACATATTAAAAAATAAACTGGTACATAAAGCACATAAACCCAGCACCAAAACTTGAACTTTCTATGAGCCCATGTGAACTTAATTTGATCCTACTTGAAAAATGTAAATATTTTGTGTGCCCTAAGCGTCTTTTTATTGTATTATTTACTCATAGAACATATTTTGCACACATTATGTATATATTTATCGTAGTTGACATTATTTACAGTTCGTTTTAAGATCGGTGTTACATTTCCACTCTTAAAGGTACTTTTTGTTCATAAATTGGAATTCAACACACCAGAAGCTTACATGTTGTGCACTAAAAATGTGTTGTAGTTCATATTATATTTCACGAAAAGTTGATATATATTATGCAATAAATACGTAAAACTAGAACATATTGCTAACCATCTTCGGGATCTATGATGCACTTTAACTATAGTTTGATTTTCAGTGTTTAGTGAATCACACTGAAAATATAATGGCGTTAAAAGCACACAATATTTCACCTAAACTGAATGTATGTTAATTAATTTGAACAGAATTTCAACCTACTGAAACAATTAGCTGTTTTAGTACTCAATGTGTTTTCATATTTGCGTTTGGTCCATGATGCACATTTTTTACATATTTAGTTCATATTAACTAAAATTTATTTTTGCTAGAGCTCACTTTAAGTACAGTTGTCACTACCGCTTCACTTTTAATTTATATTATGAACCCTTTTGTGGATAAATTGGGTGTCAGTACAATAGAAATTTATGTTTTGCAATAAAACTTTTTTATAGTTTATATAATTTTAAGAACGATTACTATATTATGCACTGAAACGTGGTAAAACTTGAACTCTGATAAAAACTGATCACTCAAACTACTTTCCTAGTGCACAATGTCCCAAAAAGTTGACAATATATATATATCGATTTTACCACGTTTTTAGTGCATAGTATACAATCTTCTTGTGAAATTATTGTTAACTGCACGAACTTTCTAGTGAATAAGGTTGTCACCTGTCCCGTATAATACGGGATGTCCCATTTTTTGTAAAAAAAATCACGTGTCCCATATTATGATTGGTTGTCCCGTATAGTGGGTAGTAAATTCCCACATACATTTTCAAGACATCAATAATTTTAACAACTAAACCATGCTGGATTATTTTCCAACTGTTTACCATGCAGACTGGCGGGTAGGCTCGGTCCAGATCCCAAGGCCCCAACATGACAGCGTATAATATTCGTGTCTCCTGTTTGCTCTAATTGATAACTGATAGTAACGCCAACTGTGCACTGTTCAGATACTAAAAAACGCGACAAAAATGAAAATAATAAGAATAATAGCAATTGTTACCCTTACGTTTCTGTAATTAAAGATTTAAATTAAGTAAATTTAAAAGTATCCCATTTTCTTGCTAAACGTACAAAAAAGACATGAACAGAACAATGTTTCTTACAAATCTGGTTTGGTTCCAATATCTTCAGTATATTGCCTCATAACTGGGAAACCTTTAATAGAACCAGTACTGCTGCTGGGATACTTTTCCTCAAGCTATTAGCACTTGACGCGTCTGTCAGAGAGATGACAGGACGGGACCAGATGTAGCCATGAGTCGGAAGAAAACATCCTCTAATGTGTTCTTTCGCAAACACTTCCTTGCATTTGTGTACCCTAAACGCTTTAATATACTTGTTCCGTGCTTCTTCAGACACTTGCTCTATGGGCCGCAAGGCGGCTCCTATTATAAAAGCAAGTCGATTTATCAACACCCTATGCACACCGAGAGGCATGCAGTACCATGGATATAATATATAATTGGAAGGTATTCTCTGCCAACTTCTCAAATTTGTTTGTGTTGATTTCGATAAGATAAAATTCAGAGTATGAATGGTGAGACCTGTGTCGATTTCGAACCCACAGGATAGAGCCTGTAGATGTATGGCACAACTTGAAATCATGTCTTCATCAATGCCTGTGATAATGGTGAAAATTCGTTAAATTGAAGAAAAAACTTTCTCATTTCCGCTGCCTCCAGGACTTGGTGGATCCACTACTAAGTCCAACTGGTACCGAAATCCATTCTTGACATAATTTTTAAGCATTTGTTCTTTTCCTGCCACTTTAACGTCTATTCGGTATGAGCCACTACAAAAAATAGAATCGACGCGTTTAGGATTGGTAGGTCAAATGAATGTGGGTTTCTTCTACAAAGAAATCATTTCTTTTGGGCTGGCACCGCACACATAGCACTTATGTGTTGATTTAGTACATATCAGGACGTTGTAAACCTTGCCATCTATCATTTCCCAACCTTCAATTCTGACAACGTGTATTTCCTTTTCATCCAGTTTAATGGTTATTGGTCTGATCTTTTCCTTCTATATTTTGGCACATTTCTGAGGGTTACTTCTGGTTTTGTTTTGAATTCCAATCATATGGATCGGCAGGAACGGGTGGATGTTGCCTCTTTGTACATTAAAGATATTGCGATCCAAACTCAAAGTGTATACATCATATTGTGTTTTGGAAACAATTCTTATGCATCAACATTTCACACTATAAATTTATCTTTCAACAAACGGGCAAGGATAAGCAATTCTTTTTTTCACGTTCATGTATGAGAAGCATGAAAGTACTACAATATGACGATTTTCGGGCGGCACTCCGTGGCACTTTTTTGTAGCTTCATCATAAAATTACATTTTCAACAAATTCTTCGCCTTCGCCTACCCTCACTAAAAATGCATTACACCACTGACACGTAACACATGATATATCTGTGTCATTACGAAAACTAGAAACTTGATCGAACATAATAATGTCGTGCTAAATAATAATGTCAAACATAATGTCAAAGTAAAGTGGTAGTGGAAAATGCCCTAAAAGTGAGCTCCAGAGAAAATAAACTTTTGTTAATATGAAGTAAATGTATGCCGGTATAGATCGGCGCACCCAGCACTCACAAACAAACAATATAATACATTTACCACATATAGAGCAGGTTCATATCAAGCTCAAATTGATTCCAATTAAGTTCTGTTTTAGTTTAATATTGCAGTGCTTTTATGCCATGAGATTTCTAGTATATTGTGAATTTTTGTTGACACATTGTGCATTAAAAATGAAGTTTGATTTACAGATCAATGTTGATTATGGTCTTTTTATAGACTGGTTGGAAACTAAACGTATTAATTACCAGTGCTCGAAATTGATTTTTTTACTCGTAGAACACAATAAATATTTAATTATGAGAACTGCTGATGGAAGAAAGGAAGCTGAACAACCAAGTGATTTTGCAATGTTGGTACTATTTGAAATTTATTATTCAAAATATGAGTTAAAAAGGCTTCAAAGGGTGACTGTTCTACATAAGCTTTTCTGGGTCAGCAAGCTGTGTCATTTACAGCACGATGAGCCTGCCATATCTCAGACAGGTTTTGGTTTAAATTTGGGAAAGGCTAAACTATTGCGGTGTTATTGGTGCTTTAAACATTTAAAGAATATCAACAAGTGGTGACAAAGTGTCATTTATCCTCCTCCTGGAAGCTTAAGCATTGGAGTTTACTATATTAACTCTCGTATCTTGAGGTTGCCCACGTTCTCCCTAGACATACCTCTTTGTTTACTGGGAAAATGGCGATCACCTGCGTTCTTCCCATTTCCAGCACTGGTTCGTACAAATTACTTTAATTACTTTGTTTTTATATTTTTAAATGTGTGTTACCTGATCCTATTTTATGTTTAGTAATCGAAACAAAATGTATTATTATTAAACAAGCAGAGTCTTACATGTTGCACTTCAATTTTATTTAGCTTGTCAAAGTGTCCGGCTTTCTGACTACGCCATAATGGGCACCCTATTCCCACGTGAAATAAGCTCTTTGTTATACCTACGTCTAAAAACAAAACCGAAACAATATAGACATTATTCGCTCTAAAACAATTAATTATTTTTTGGTTAAACAAGAAAATTATTTAACGTAACAAAAATATTTTTGTTTAACAATTAAGCTGTAAACAAGCTACCTGATGTAAAAACTTTCGAAGAAGATAAAACTTGAACGTGTATGTCCTCCACCACACGGGGAAGTTCTTTCATTCTGTTTCGTAGAGTTTTCCATCAAAGTGAAAAAGTTTAACCTTACTAGTATCCAGCATTAGGTCGCTAACACAATGGGGAACCTGCATAATTCCAAAGTTCGGTAACATGTTTAACATGCCTATGCCTGTACAAACACAAGGGACCACTTATTAGCTATTAATATCAGCAAGGTTTTCTAAAAAAAGTCGAGAAAGCTGACCTGCAAGCTGATAGGACCGATGTTACATATTAAAATGTGAAAATACTCATGAAAGCAATAGAACGCATTTTATTAATAAGTAATATCGGCGTATAGGGAAGACAAATAAGAATAAAACAAATAGAATAAAATGGCCTCCAGGAGAATCGAACATGTATCTCCCACACAGTAAGCGAACACTATACTGCCTATATTACAATGGTCTCTAGAAACCAATGATTTTGTAGGGGTCTTTACAATACACTACTAAGATTTGCACAAAGCTAGAACTGAACCAACGAAAGTAGCCATAATATTGAACAAGCAGCACACATGATCGGAAAATGTTCATTTTGTTTCGGCCTTGGGTGGCGTGCCTACAATGTTGACAGGGTAGTGGACGTGCCTGCTTTGGAGTCAAGAATGGACGTGACTGTGGACACAGGAACATCTTTCCTTATATGATTCTGGCATTAGCCAAATACTGTTGAATATTTTTGGATCCCCGTTATCTTCTGAACAAATTAATTATAAATCAGAGGAAACCTCGTATTTTCTAAATTATTTTGTTGGTGTATCCAACCGTTTTCTTAATCATTGAAATGAAGATAAACGTTCCGTAGTAATTCCTTGTTTATTTAATTATAAAATCTTTCGCTGTATTAATTAAAGTGTAAATTTAAATATATGCCGAAACTCAACGCAATAAATTTCAATAGCTTGCAGAGTTTAAAGTTGTAAACCACATTTCTAATCAATAAGTTTGCATCATCTCTCCCTTTAAATATTGGTGTAGTAGATACGATGCATGAAAGGGAGTAATGCCTTATTTCTTTCTTTGTAAACTACATTGCAATGCGTGTCCAATTGACAGCGAACATTCACCCTTTATCTCCCTCTGTTGCTCATTCTCTTGTTCGTACATGCAAAATATATATATAACGTTAGAATGCAATTGAATAAAATGTGTTTGAAAAGGTTACCTAATTCAACTAACAGTGACGTTTTGTTCATTACTTTTCGTCCCATTTCCACTTGTTCAATTAAAAACACTACGTTTTATCCCCCTACCTTTACAAGCAATAACATAGCAACCAATTCGCATAAACCCTCTTCTCTATTCACTTATTTAACCCCAACAAATACAATTTGCAATGAAAAGCATCGGCGTGATGGTTTTGTTTTCTACGAATAACAGAAACACTCATCAACTTGTGTACGTGGAAGTAATCCATTTTAATTTCCTCCCTTACCCACTTATAGTTTCATGGAGGTAGGGTGTTCTGAGATAGAGAGAAAGATAGAATACTATCAGATGCAATCCATATGTTTACAAGAGCTTTCAGGATTAATGTTTGCATTGAGCATTAGAACAATACGCATGTATCAATACAGGCATTAGGAAGAGCTTTGCTTGAAAGTATCTCCTAATGCCCTTTATTCGTGTTTGAGTAGTTTGTCATAGTTATCCTTTCCCGTTTACATAGCAATAATGCGCTTCCTCATCAATAACACTTCTCCCTTCATCATGCAGCATATCCACGTTCTATTCAGAGCTTATAGGTGTGTAGTTTTCGTTGAATACATACACATATACACACATTCTCCTCCAACTTGTCTCCGGTGCCATTAAATTTGTTTTTGTTTCCTCGGGCGTTAGCACGTGTGATTGAACTTACTCAACGCCAGAATTGCCAATGTTTTCTGTACTTCATGCAAATAGGAAATCAAGTTCTTAATGCATTCATTGACTACTATAAAAGATCGTATTATTTTAAAACTGGCATTGTAATATAAACCGCTAACCAAAATTATATGTTGTGCATCGACGTTTATATTAATGCGAATAATACATGAAAAGCTATTATACTTTACATATATCGTGTCATAATGAATTTTTGTAATTAAGGTGCACGATTATAAATACTCTTAGAGCGTTCCCGATATGTGATTCTCGATATACTAGCAACATATAATGTCAATGGCAGGGATGAAAATACTAAAGAATGCATATTTTGGCATATTAAACATAGACAATCTTATGTGTAGTGAAACGTTGGCCAGAAAAGCTCGTATTATTTGGAATAGTCAGTTTCACCAACGTCATATGACATGAAAAACTAGTAGTTCATATTCCTAAGACGCGTTCAATTGACTCCTGGTGTCTTACAGTAAAGTCTTTTTTAGAGCTACACAGTAAGGGGTGAGGTTGTAAAACGAATCACATACATTATAATATTTTGAATCTTTTATACCGTTGAATATTTTGGATTCATGCTATAAGGATGCTACGATTTATGCTGCCTTTCATGTCCGCATTACACAGTACATATTAGCAATATATAAATTGAACTACCAAAATTCCAGTAATATGTTTGGAAGTCTGAGTACAAATTTGTCACAAAAGTTCAATGAATGTTGTAATACATTATACTAGCGCTCCAATAACATCTTAAGCGTAATCATGGAATATAAATTTTTTATAACCTTGCACGATGATGGAGTATATATGAAATATTTCAAATATATTTGAAATAATAAAAGTTTTGATGTACAAAACTGACGTCCAGGGTACTTTTGTAAATGCAATTAGCATTTACGTACGAGTATTAAAATGGAAAATATATTTAAGGTTGAGTAAGACATAGACCTGCAATAATGTGCAATAATGTATGATGTAAATAAAATAATGTTTTTTTTTTATTTTGTCCAGCTGACAATATTATTTAGATATTATTGAAGTAATTTATTCATCCATGTAATAATTGGATGTAGTAACCGCAGTAATAGTGCATGTTGAACACTGGCAAAAGTTTTACCAAGATCAATGTAAATAATATAGCATTCTGTTATGTTAGTGGTTATCCTTTCCTTGCATTGCGTTCAATAGTTGACATAAATCTGTTTCTACTGACTTACCAGAGGTACAGTCAGGTTGATTTTTACTTATATTTTAGATTAAATTTCAAATGATCACAAATTTTACTTTCAAAAATAATCTATCTGCACAGCTTAAAATAATTATTAGTCTGTAACTTGACAGGTGACAATAATTATATCGATCTTTATATACCGGTACAATATAGGTCTTGTTCCATTCAACTGGTTACAAACCTGTTGAAGAGAGCTATAACATATTTCCAACAACATTGGTGTTAGCTACGTTGAGCAGGCATTACTCACATAAAGATGAATGGAAGTAAGGTCTATTTAAGTGTACGATTTTACATTTTATGTTAGTTAATTCATGGCCAATAGTCATGGTACGAATACCTATAGTGACAAATATTGCTTTACATGGATTTTGATTACAAATTGTTACAACTTTTTGACATACTATTTTGTAAATTCTATAATGTATTACAAGTTATACAAAGATTGTATGCCTGATATTTCTAGAAGCCAGAAGGCATTTAAGCCATAGATTCTAAAACTCATCTTACCTTGGGACACTAAATGAAACAAAAACATCATAAGGACCACCTTGAAATGTTCCTTTTAAAGCGAACAAATAAAAAGATGCAAGTATTAAATTTAAGTTCTTTTATGTATCCAATTTTCTACATACGTACTCGAACGTAATAAAAATATTATGTTTTAGATAAAGGCATTTTGAACCCTGAAATTGTTTTTTTTTAAAATCAACAATAGATACATTAGCGTTACTCATATAGATTTAAGATAACGAATGCTCCTGGGTACCGGATTCAAACCAATGAGTACATAAGCGAAATCCATAGTGAACATCTGAAAGTGAAAATAAGATGTTTCGGCTTTTAACCCTTAACTAGTGTGATGCGAGTCAACATGACCCAGCATATTTTTTTCTGTAGTTTCAATTTTTAACACTAGATGGCTTTAACAGCACAGGATATCGGGCCAATATTATACTAATAGCCTATTGGACCAGCAACAGCCAATATCGATTAAGGTCGATATTGACCCGATATATTGTGTTTTTACGGTAGTAGCTGTCAAGATCACAATATTTACTCCAAGTCTGATTTTGCCTGGTTTTCTCGTCCCTTTCTATTGATTTCATAGCTATCGGGGTCGTTTTGATCCGCACAACACGAGTTAAGTTGCAGTTTCTGGAATTGACTTTTTAAATGGAAATATCCCAACTGTTTATAATTCCTGTAGATAGTTGTGCTGTATCTTCAATTTTATTGACATATATAGTATATTTTGATATTATGTACTGTAGAATATTTTAACATATTGTAATAAAATACATAAATAAAAATAATTACCTGTGGTGTTGAAGCAAACAAAAACAATAATATTTCTTTCTAGCTTCACACTTGTAGTTATTATTACATTTTATGTTAAAACGATTAGAAGTAAACAGAATTGCAGTAAATAAAATATTGACAGTTTATATTAAATCCAATTTGATGAAAGCACATTTTTACAGGAGGGGGAGGGCACATTTTTACACATTTGACCTTCACCACACTACTTGAGGGGTGAATAATGCTCTAATTTTCATTAAGTAGTTAACTGCAGGTACTATGAAATTAACCGTTAAATTTGTTTTAGCAGCACACTCTCTGTTACAATCAAACTAACGTAAATAGACTAAATACGAAAATAAATTTTGTTAGGCAGTAAAATTCTCTTCCTGCTGGATATTTTAGGTGAAATAGAAAGACATATTTTCAAATTTAACATGTGCAAATTTCTAAATCTAAGACGGTATTTGTAAGTAAGCACAACCATTGTATCTCAAGTTTGTAAATCTTAAAGACGATATGAACTCGACATTTTTCTTGCAAATAATTTCTGTAATGTGATGAAAACGGCAGCACGAAAAGGGGTTCAAACTGATTCAATATTCACTTCTTCTTTTCAATAGTATACATATTTGTATATCCTCTGTCGGTTCCACTTACATATATACAAATTTATAGATGTGGCGTAGGTCCAAATATATATGTCCAATTCAAGGAAATAGGTAAAATAAAACCTTTACATCAGCAAGCAATGTCACAGACAAGGACATTATTGGGAATAACACACAACTTGTATTAAAATAAACAACCTTGCAACACTTTCCTGTTAATACATGTAGGCAAATTTATCAGCTAGATTGCATTTTCTCTGTTTATTTGGAAAATAAAGCAATCACTGTTGCTAACTCTGTGCTACACAACGGATGTAATATTTACGCACGGTTTTTCAAAAGATTCCCATGTTCTTTCTACTGCCTCTCTTATTTTTATTCAACACTAGCCAACTGGAAGCGAGGTTATTACTACCCGCTGGATCGTTTCTATGTTCCCTGGAGAGCGATATCGCCCACTTTGGGAAACACTGATCTAAACGATTAAACGTGTACTTTAATCAGGCAAGAGACCAATTCAGTTGGGAATATACAGAGCGTAGTGTCTTTTCGTTTGTATTCTTGTTTTATGAATATTTATCTTTTCTACAGGGACCTGAGTTCTTGATTACTTAAACATCAAAAGCTTTGAATAAATCAACAGACAATCATGTATGAACAAACATCTATTGTTTTGTTTTGTGGTAGCACTGTTGTGTCAGCGTGAATTCGTTCGGTTTGATGTGCAACTGGGTATTTATTCTATTGTTTTCAGATGGGAAGGTAAAAAGCGGATTTGTGGTCGTAATAGCACAAGCAGGCTTTAACTAAACATAGATAACAAATGTGTTTATTGTTTGTGTGTCAACGTTCATGTGTTTTCTCGAGGGACACGAAGCAGAATTTAAGAGTGGTATGTTAACATACATGTGGGAGAATGAAGAAAAAAGGTTACTCGGGTTCTTAACCTAAACTTTCACTACTTGCACCTTTAATCACTTGAGATGTTGAGAATAAGAACTGATCTAGTCATGGCCACAAGCCCTTCTGTTTCAAAGAAAAAAACACTATTGGAGTTTGGAACGTGAACTCCACTCCATATCTCGAGAAGGAAACATATTTGATCTTTAAAAAGAAGTATACAAAAGTTATACGTTATTATTAAAATTAAATCTGAAATATTTATAATAAACAGAAAGCATCTCAAAAGTTAAAAATATTTCTTAGATGCAAGAAGCTATGATGGGAAATACAACGGATACTTTTATGTATTTGTACCATATTGCACAAGGTTAAACGAAGGACTGAAAATTGATGTAGGTAGATTGCTAATGACAAATATATATATATA
>JAGDQP010010660.1:39812-55167 GCA_022664845.1 Lepisma saccharinum
ATAGATTGCGATTGTTCTTTTACTAAATTGTCGGCAATTTACATTTATTGTTGGTATGAATAAAATTATAGGATATTAATAACATGTAAATATCCTCTTGCCTCAAGCACGCAAGTGATAATTAAATTTTCTGTTATTATTTGTTAAAATTATAACAAACTAATTTTTGTCTTATATATGAAATCAATTTTTTTAATTAACTTTTAATAAAACAGATATTCATTATACAATTAACATGTCAAACAGATGTATAATATTATACATACAGAAATTACTTGTGCGTATATTCCAGATCGAATGGTTCTCACGTTGTGGAAACACTCTAAATATGACTGGTACGCAATCAAATATTGACGCTAGCAGCCAGCACCATGAATGTTTAATTTCACCCGTAATTGTTATGTCACTCAAAAAATTGTTTCTTAAAACGTTATCGTTCTACCCAGAGTGTAATTACCGAAAATTCCTGGTGTACATATATTTTTAAAAAGAAGGGTTAATTTTGGATTTGTGGTTTACAAACACATTCAACCGTAAATCCCGAAGAAAATAAAAGTAATAAACATATTTATAGCGTGATGGATTTCCGCTAACTTTGAGATTTATTTCTTATATAACTGTAAAAAAAGGAAAATAAAAATACGGTAACATTAGGAAGATCGCGGAAGAGATCTGAAACTCGCTGGGAAATCGTAGAGGAACAGCTTCTTAGCGCCAAAGTGTAAAATAGCAAATTAATATGCAGCAAAACTCTGAATTAGGGTAGATACCTACCAGGTTTCTCTTGGGACCGTCCCAACTTTCGGATCGTTGTCCCGCGTGCCAATGAAATGTTCGTCAGGACGTAGATTGTCCCGATTATCACCCTTCAGAGTTTACCCGTAAAGCGTCAATTATAGTTGATAATTTCCATCGTATAGGTATAAAGCTACACTTATTAGTTTTATGAGACTTGATATTCTTTTTTCTATCTTTAGTCCTTCAGTCTTAACACATTTCCGCCAGGATTTTAAGTTTAGGGGGGTTTAAAGTTAAAATTGGGAGGGTGGAACTGGAGTTGTGCAGGGTTTCTATCGATTTTCACCCCAATTATTTTAAAGTTGGGGCGGCGTTTTCGAGAATTTGGGGAGTGTCACCAGACAAAGGGGAATCTGGCGGAATCATTTATGGTAAAGCGTATCCTTGCAAACTAATTCCTCCTGCTACGCATGTTCTTACGCACGGGAGTTTTAGTACAACATGGTCTCTATATCAAAAGTTGTCGGAAAACTTTTCATTTCGGAGTATTAATTACTGCACTCTGTACGTTTATCACTTGTTTGTTAGTTTGAAAACAGATAATTGCTTTCAGTATTACTTATCAGTTTATATGTATAAGGAAGAACTCTCACGTAAGTTAATTATTATAAATTACAGACTGAATTCAAAATTGATTTTAAATTTTGTCATGAAGCTTCTTAACTTCTCAATGTTAATTTTTATGCCTTTAATTGTAAATTTTTCTAAGATTATATTCCCGGAACCACCTCTCTTACTAAAGAGGCGCAGAAGATTTTTTAAAAATATGTCTAAAAAGGTTTGGTTAAATAATTAATAAGAAGGAACACAATTTATTTGAGCTAAATATGTACTAATGTTTAACTTCAGAAGAAGCTTAGGATATCACAAACATCGACGTTAAAGCTTAAATTGATATTTTCTATCGTTGACGTTTCCCGGATCTCCTATAAACTGATATCCTCAGACCCCTGGAAGAGAGCCTGTCCCGATTTTCTTGAACAGAATGGTGGCAATTCTGGTAGGGACCATATATAAAAGAACTAGACAAATTTTAATGAATTGTGTATATTATATATATCTCTAGTGTAAAGGCTGCTTCCACAGCATGAGAACCATTCGATCTGGAATATGTGCACATATTCAGCTATCTTATATGCTGTTTCTAATCTCCTCCCTCAATAATGCACACTTCGGGTTCGTCCTGATCAAGCCTTCATAAAGCGGTATTATCGCTTTCGATTTTTCATCCACAAATACAAATCCAGATTCGAGCATTGTAGAAAAAAATTATCTCCCCAAAACCAGATTTCTTAGCAAATTTGGAATCACGTAAAATCTTTGTTCAAAAGAGTATAAACAAATTTGAGTATCCCGTGAATTTCACCTGTAGCGGTGGACAACCCATCACCAGTTCAGGGTCTCAACGATCTGGGCATTTCTATTGCACCCATTTTTTTTCCACTTATCGGCTAATTCGCGTGACACTGCAGTAATGGCCGATCTCCTATCCAACATCATCACTGATTCAACATCCTAAACAGTACACTTGATAAGTGGAGATTTAACCTTTGCTTCTCGGGCTATTCTCTTCCCCTGAATCTCCCTCCGAACTTTTGCCACTCCTTTTTCGTCTAAGCCAAATACATGCAGGTTTTCCAATTTGAATTTGCATTAAGTGGATATATTTCTGTTACTGTTTTATCAGACGGAGAGTTTAAGTACCTGGACTCATTTCCTCCCATTTGAACCGATAATTTGTATTCCTAGTCCTCCGGTGCGTCTTTCTCCTAATACTAACATCCTGCCTACCGGTAGAATACTGATCATCACCATCTAAACGTTTTTTCACACCAGCCTCCGCTGTTTCCTGCTCACTCTTTTCTGGGATGTGGACTGGGTAGTGAAGTGGTTTCTCATTTCTAGAAACCTCTTCTTTCTTCTTAGCAACTCTGTCCATGCATTTCTGTTGCCTAGGATTCACGGAAAACTTTCCCTGTCTCCAGTAAGCTTCCCTTGTCTCCTGAAAGTGATGGACTTGGGTCTCTCCCTCGAAATTCCATTCATTCAAGTGCAGTCTAACTGCTTTTACCGCGTCGCTAATGCAATCACGAACTAGGACTAAAGAGTACTGCAGACCCGGAAGTACATACAGGGTAATTCTAACAGGCCTGCCTATCACAAAGATATATAAAGTAATTTTTCCTTTGACTTGTACTTGACCGGTGGCAAAATAAATTGTGTCTGTGCAATTGCACCTTTTTCCTCCATTTTGTTCTAATATTTGGCATAGAGGCTTCTCAACTAACCTAACATTTGAGCCAGAGTCTAGGTAAGCTTGAACAATGAGGTCTTTCAGATTAGCTGATACTAATGGTTCCCCGGGTGCTCTGTTCCTATTGTATTTTTCCCATTGAAGTCTCCCATTACAGTTTTATGATGCGATTTGCTACTATCCAAAATCTTCTGTATCTCCTCGTATAGGTCTTCGATTTCTTCATCCGGATGTGAGGTTGTTGGAGCATACACTTGTATAATTTCCATAATGTATCTGTTGTTTATCTTTATTACTACCCGTGCGATTCTATCTGAAATTCCTTCAATGTCTGTGATCCGTGACTTCAGGTCTTTATTAATTATAAAGTAAACGCCTGTCGGTTTTCCATTTTCTGTTCCTTTAAAGTAGAGCGTGTGCCCCGATGGTAGTTCCAACTATTCTTCATTCTTCTTCCACACTTCTCATAGTCCTATGATGTCCCACTTAACCCTGTTAAATTCATTCTTCAGTTCTTCTAATTTGTCCTCTCCTGCAAGTGACTGACAGTTGATAGTCGATATATATTATAAAGAGAGAGAGGATTTTCGCGGTGACGTCAGTACTAGTATTTCATTGCAGTGGGTGAAAGTGTAGCGCAAGTTTATGAGGTATTTTTCCAATGATATATTTAAATAGTCTAATGTAAGGAAAAGTTATTTGTTATTATTGACAATAAAATTATAAGCTCAGTCAGAAGAGGCTTCAAAATACCCCAAACAAGGTGAAACAAGATAGTTTGAAGAAATTGCGTACATCTACAAACTGTATAAAACAGAGTGGAAGATAGATAATCTAATCGATGTAAGGTATGGCATACATTTTGCAAAGTGTATATAAATATTCTCATTCCTATCAACTAGTCTAGAATAGATACCTATAAATTATGCGATACGCTTAAAATGAACATTGAGTACTATTATTCTAACGTTACGGAGTATCTAAATAATATGCTACAAAATCATCAATCAGAAGCTCAAGACTCTTACGAAGCTAAAAGACAAAATGAAAAATAAATGTGTAAGAGAAAGTGGAAAGACTCCAGAAATGGCTTCTGGCTTACAACAGTATCTTCAACATGTTCTCTACACACAAATGTCGCATTTTATAAAATACTTACATAGACTTACAATTTGATAGTTCAGTGTCAATACAGCGATTGTGTGATATGTACAATGAGGGAGTTGCAGCAAGAAGTTTACATCAAATTTCATCATGGTTTTATTCCTATATCATGGAATTGCGTGATTTATTGACTTAAATCAGCCACTGAATCCGATGGAATAGAGGGCCTAACAGGAATATAATTTAGGCAGTAATGTGTTCAAGTCTTTCCTTCAAGACACTCGTTGCCACTTACTGACGCAAAAGAACTGTTTGCAACTAATATATTATAAATTTCGTGAACTGTTCATACAGAGAGGGATTACGAAAGCGATCATTCTTTGACTAAGTGATCAGAGGTTACTTCTAAAAAAGAAATAAGGAATCCACAGGATTTTCACCTGGTTCGCATAGCGCGAGGAAATAAATAGTTAACCGTACTAAAATTGTACAAAAAAATCACTCTTATTCCTAACTTCTAAAGACCACTCGCATTCATCATCAGAATATTTAAAGGTAACAAGTGAAATGACTTAATATAGTTTGGCATGATACGACAAAGCCTTTTGACTTAATCTTTAGTACAAAAAATGTGCCCGTCGTACCTAATCTGTAGAATAAAAGGACGAAGAAACCGAAAATTTTTATACAAAAAGGGGGTTTTGGAAAACAGGCAGCACTGATAACTCTCGTACGCCGACAGTGTTACCATCAGTTGAAAAGCCATTGGTAACGATACTATATTAATGTCCATAAAGTGCGTGCAACTGTCTCTATGAATTATTAAATAAACGTATTTCAAAATCTGGGAAATTCGAAAATGAAACTGCACAATACGATAAAGTATTCGCTTACAAAATTACACAGGAAAGAGGTAGTCACTCCGTCAAAATAAGCCAAAGCTAACACCTAAATATCAACCAATCACTGTAGACTTTATCTCATTCAATACTGCATGCCTCGTAGATAAACTTGGTCTTACTAAACAAAAACGCTGCTGTAACATGACCGGGAAAAAATGTGCTTGCGAAACCAACAAATACTACAAATGTTTCGTGGGATTTTAATATATTGTATTTTCAAAAGTATTACACATATAATAATGATTTATACATGGAAAGAAACGGAAACTCACAACGTTTTCCTCACTTACTATAAATGTTCTATATGTGCCCCTTGGTCACACGTCTAAGTGGTAAACAAGGTCAGTACATACCTTTTTAACATTCCACTGTCAATGGTCATCACAGTAGCACGTATGCGTTCTCTAAGCTCTACCATTGTTGTTGATTGTAGTGGGACGTAAACACGGTCCTTACCATACCTCCAAAGGAACAAGTCACACGGCGTCAGATCAGGATACCTTGTGGGCAATCCGAACAGAGCATGGCATTCTCACTAATACGCCCAATTCAGCATTACGTGGCACTCGTTCCACAAGCTGGTGCCACACGTACTGCCAGCTGATGCCACTCGGTGGACTCCTGCTGCCTCCTGATTTGTCACATAAACACTTGCTGGGTTTACGTTTCTTTTGATGTATCAATCACTATTGTATGTGTAATACTTTTGAAAACATGGTACTGCGAAATCCATGGATCATTTATAGTAACCTGTACTTTAATTTTCTGCACAGTAAAAAAAATAGCTGTGTTAATTCCACACAATGCGGTGTCCCAGCTTGACTACCACTTTTTGTATTGAATTAACACAGCACACGGTGTTGATTTCGGTACTGGAAGCTTCAGCGATTTTTGAACATAGGTTGCTCAGTTAGAAATCGAGCGTCTTACCGACTTGGCTAAATCGTCATACAAAAAGAACACTAGATTCAAACAGTATAGATGATAATAAAATGTTGCTGAACCCCAAACACATATAAAGTTACTCTCACTATTGATGCCATGATTTAATCAGTCTTCCATTGATCAATTAGAGATCAGAATTACCATTCATTAGGAATATGTCCTATTTCTATGAAAGCAAGAGCAGCATTTGACTTGTTACAATAAGAAAACAGTAATGCTGCTCACGCGTTTAAGTGTCGCAATCTTGCTTACTTTCATAGAAATGGGATATTCCCAATGAATGGGAAATCTGGTTCCAAATCGACAAATAGGAAGTGATTAAACCATGGGATATGTCGTGAAAGTAACTTAGTTTGATTTTGGGGTTCAAGAACATATATTTGTTCCTCTATATTTTTTTAAATCTATAATGTAATCGTTTAATGCAAATGTTGTTCAATAAATATCGTTTGCATGTAGTGCTTTTTCTATCTGACGATTTAATGAGGTCGGCAAGACGCTCGATTTCTAACTGAACAACCCATGTTCCAATCTCACTGCAGCCGTTACTTTTTTTCCCGGTACCGAATTCAACACCGTGTGTTATGTTGGTTTAACACACAAAAAGTGGTAGTCACGATGGAACACCGCATTGTGTTGAATTAACACAGGTATGTTTGCAGTAAGAGAACAAAAATTAAATTTCAATGATTTTGTAACTTGGAAAAAGTAAATTAGAAGAGAAAAAAATAATTGAAAGGAAAGGATCTTCCTACATTTCTTAAATTTTATTTGCGGGATTTAGGTATCTTTGACTCAGCAAGTCATAGGGTAGGGAAAACATGCGGCAAGTAGTCGGTGAGAACCTAAGTTCACGACAAATATCTCGTGTGACTGAGGAAAAATCCTGAAGAAGCAAGTGAAGATGATAGATTGCTTATATCGAACGTAGGAACTCTCAGATCTAAAGCTAACGATCTACCAACACGGCTGCTCAGTACCTTCCTACATGTAATGACGTATTAACGTATTTTAGTAACACTTTTTAGTAAATGTACATAGCAAAATAATGCACTCGTTTAACGCCTTTTGTGAATATCTTTTCTCAAATTTACTTTGTTTGGTACTTAACAAGTAAGGTAGGTGAGCCAAATCACGCCACCTTAAAAACATATCTGATGCACCTAGTGAACCGTGGAAGTTAGAATTTCAAAACAGCTTGTGTGTAAACGTGCTTAAGTGCCCTAGATACTAGCAGTGTGATAGAAAGATTGTTTTTTCAATGATACATTTTGCTCACATTTGCTCTGGCATTATTAAGGCACACACAAACGATCACATTGCCATCTCATTTTCTTACATATCACAAAATTTTCGGTAGTTTCTTTCACTACAGGACATTCGACTCTTTTTGATATAGGTACGATTTTCAGCGATTGTGACTCACAATCGATGTGAAATTAAGGAAAATATACCCACCTGAATTAACAACGATCTTCTTCGTTGAGACCACAACTTTAAATGTGTGTCATGGTAGCTGTCCTATGGTCACTAGCACGGTTATCTTCTGGCAGTCCTGCTAGAGAGTATTTGCGTATCTACATATTCGTACTTCAGAATTTCTGTCACGTGTTCTCGTTTCTAAAACACGAGGGGGGTGGCGTTAGAAGTCTATGTGGCGTTATTTGGCTCAGCCAGCTTATATGTAATATATCCAAGACGCATTGAAAGATTATTATGCCTTTATCAACTAATATTTTCAACGTCATTAATAGATCTCAAGATAAAATTTTATTATTTCTGGTTGCTATCTATCGTAATGAACTTCGCCTCCATCACCTTCAAATTTAATGGTCCCAATATACAGTGATAATGAGGAAACTTACTGTTTTTGACAGAGCTAACAAAGTTATTGAGCCAACTGCCACCCAGAAGTCTTGGGTTCGATATTTGCTCCATCCAGTATTTTACTAATCCACTATAGTATCACAAGCTCCGTGAATTGTGTACAAAGTTTCATAATCACTTCATAAAAAATACGCAAATCATGATCAAAAGTGACAAACGTATACAACATTTTCTCGAAAAAATGTGTTTTTTTATGAAAATTAAAACAAAAAAAAATTGGAGGAGGCAGGTAGTGATTTTATAAACACTTATTTTTGAGTGCCCAGTTAGAAACCTTTATTCCAGATACTCTTATGTCTATAACCATTTTCCTATCTATATACAACCACCAACTTAAGAAATGCTTTACAGTGGATGTACATCTTTGTTTTTGCAGTTTTCTACTAACAGTAGTTATTCTCATATAAGTATCATACTTACAATAAAACCATTCAAAACTCTGGCTCGGCTATTATTAGTACAAAATTGCAAATAATACTTGAAATAAATATAATTGTAACGCCGCAACTAGAATTCTATCTGCGCTTGAATATCGTGTAAATGAAGAACCAGAAATACTTTCCACAACAGTAAAATGCAGTAGCCCCTATTACGGAAATGTAGTGCTATTATATAATTCAGAAACCTGAATCGTATTTCCTGTTTGACGTCAGCCCTAACGCCGTTGGATCTTGACCACTATTCAGGATTTTAGATGAAGTGATGGTTCATAGCCGGAAAATAGACAAAAATCCGAGTACGACTCTAAATGGGTCGACAATGATTTACGCTCTACGCTTTTCAGAGAGCTTCTCTCTTTAAAACATTTCAAACGAAAGGCAAGAACGACGGTGTGTGCATTTACCTGCCATTTACGTGCTTCATATGCTTTTTGTTTTAAAATGAGAGTGCAGGCACATGCATTACGACAGGGAGAAGCTAAAACTAAAGGAATGAACTTTAATAAACTAATGGTTCTCTAGTTGAAGGGTATAGGTTCAAATGGATAAAAATTACACTTATGTTTAAAAAAAAAAGAGTTAGGCGTACCTTTCATATTTATTACGAACTAAATGTGACACAAATATCGACTACTTTTCACACACACATGCCACCCAAATATGTAAGACATTTTACTACACAAAATTTTAAATTGTACCCAGAAAAGCATTGTGTCACGCTTTTCTTTAATTACATATTATTTTATTTATCTATCTATTTATTTTCTTGTTTTATTTATTTACTTTATACATTATTTTTAACTGTTCGTAATGCGTTGGCTTAGTATTTGAAAGGTCCTGGAGTCGATGCCAGTGGTTTGTCACCCGGAAATATTTACTTTCTTTACTTTCATCACCTACACCAGGTAATACCAAAATAGTGTCTTCATTTAAGCCTTTCTTCTTCCAATGCTATAGCAAACAGAGCCAAATGTTTTCTAAGGCGACAAGCAAAATTGAATTATTGTTTTGAACATTTACCTCATTTCGTTTTTATGTTCAAAGTAGGAAAAAAATATTCTTTAAGAAAGTATCAAAAATATTATAGTAGGATTTTTGTTACTTGAAGTTGTTCAAAAGAGAAAAATTTTCTCTCACTCAGTTTCTAAACTACACTTAAAGGACGCTACTCTTCGCAAATTATGTTACCTGCTCTCAGTAAGTTGTGAGCTCTTGATCACAGAAAAAATATCCATAAAGGAGATAACTAGGTACTAAAATTCCAAAGTCATATTTCTTAAATTCATATCGTTTAAAAGTTCTTTAATATAAGTTGAATTTTCATTTTGTAGCCATGTAATATCCATTATAATACATGGTGTTTATATTGAAAAAGTTCATACGCAAAATAAAATATTTCTGAAATTTTCATAAATACCAGCACGTTCTGCATCAGATGGACACAACGAGTATTTTGTCAGATAAATAATTTAAAACAAACATGGTGTGGGCTTAGTTACCACATATATACACAGTATGTCGAAAAAATACGGAACATTTTAAATTAAAAAAAAATCAAACAATTAGCTATTTGATATTGCACAATCTTCTAGTAAAGAAGACTCAAGTTAGACGGATTTCCTTGAATCAATATTAAAATTATTTTATTTTATTCAAACTACCTCCCTTCCGCATCAATACGCCGCTGGACACGTTCAACCAATGCTAGCATAGATTTTTATGGCATTTTTCGAAATTGCCTCAGTGATCCTATTCAAGGCTCCTTGGACTTGTGTAACATTGTCATAAAACGTTCCTTTCATGGCAGTTTGAGTTTCGGGAACAGGAAATAGTCACACGGAGATAAATCAGGCGAATTTGGAGGATTTTGAAACACACATACTTGTTTTTTCGCCAAAATTTCACGAATATCGAGCAATTCCTTGGTCTTCATTTCAGGTGAGGAACAAATCACGCACAGACTTTCAGTTTGTTTAAATATTTTGTCACAATTTCGTGAATCATGTTTTCGGTAGTATTTAATTCCTTCGCTAGCCATCTTACAGTCAAATTCGCATCGTAAGCGATAATTTCACGTACTTTTTATACCAAATCATCGGGATTTTTTTGCCTTGCCTGGCTTTGAGTCGTCTTGTAAAGCATCACGACCGTCCTAGAATCGCTTAAACACTCGAACACATGTGTACGGGATAAGCAATCATCACTATAGACTTTCTTAGTCAATTCAAATGTTTCTATAAAACATTTACTGAGTTTGAAACAAAATTAAATATCTCTGCATTTTTTTCTCTGGGTTCTAATCGTTGTCACGGGCACTACAATGGTTCTGTATAGTTTCAAACAATTGTAACACTCAGGTATATTGCGTGAAGAAAAATACAAGGTAATCAAAATATTTTTGCCGCTTTTGACCTCGTATAGGAAGACGTGCTCGGACATAAGTGCCTCAGGTGTCAGATAAGCGATCGGGGTGGGAATGGAAACAATGACTGTGACTAAGACAGACACTTTGCTTATTCACAGCAGTCATCGCTCGAATAATGACGAAGACAAATGGACGTGTCAAAGCAGTTCGTTCGGGGTTGTCTGCTTTATGATTTTAAGATGGGCTTATCTGCATACAATTCACGTCACCTAATACGTCAAGCCTTTGCGCATAATAATGTGAATGAATGCATCGGCAGACATTGTTTCTATACACTCAGGTCGGGAGATTTGTCCCTGTGTAAGAAAACTCGCAGTGGGCGCCAACAGGCTCTAAGGCTAGACATAGAGCAGGACAGAAGGCAAACGTGTGGTGAGATTGTCGAACCCTTCGAGGTTCCAGATGAAACAGTCAGACCTCACCTGCACCGTATGTGGAAGACGCACAATGTTGAGCAATTAGGTATCTCAGACACACTGTCGGGAGCCAATTGTGAACAAGTGACAATCTGTTTGTCGTTGCTTTATAGGCATCGCTATAACATATTCGAAGGAGTGCTCACAAGTGATGAAATGCGTGTCGTGCGTGAGACTTCCAAGAGTGCCAGACACTGATTGTAATCTCTGGAGACTGTGCCTCATACCAGAAGACCTCCTCTATATCCACGCTGTATTTCTGGGTAGTTGCAAAATGGTACACTACGAGCTGCTACCATCGGACCAAAACATCTTTACGGACGTATACATAGTTAGAACGTTTTCAACAGGTACGGCAGCAGAAGGGAACAGCATTGGTGAATCGCAAGGGGGTAATATTTCTTACCGCCAATGCCAGGCTCTAATGTGACGCGGGAGGCCAGGGTTACCAGACAATGACTTTTCTGGAAGACATTTTGCCATCAGCTGTACTGCCTGAAGCGTGGGACAACAGAGTCTTCTATTCTCTGGACAACACCTTTATGGGAAGTTCTACGCCAATGAGGGAGACTTCGGGCAGTCACTCACGGCCTTCTTTGAGTCCAAGACTATATTTTTCCCACCAGGGCATTGCAAAGCAGCACGCGCATTGGACAAAGTTGTTGTATGCTGATGGATATTTCTTTAGGACTTATTGTCAGTGCCATTTTCTGTATACCTTTCTGTTGCTATAAAAACGGCCGAACTTTCTTGGTTATCTTGTTCCATTTTTTCCGTCCCCTTTTTCGCTGATTGGTATTCTCGCACTCATCCCTGGTAATTTTGTGAGGATTTTGGACGCTATAATTACAGCAACTAAGTGTAGTGTATCAAAGTAAAGGGCCGGTGACGTTTCTTCCAAAGACATTTAGTCCAGGGATATTTAGTCCATAGACATTTCGTCCAATCGACTTTTCGTCCAATCAACTTTTCGTCCAATGGATTTTTCGTACACAAGACATTTCGTCCAATGGACGTTTGGTCCAACGGATTTTTCGTCCACAAGACATTTGGTCCAATGGATTTTTCGTCCACAGGACATTTCGTCCAGTCGACATTTAGTCCAAAGGATTTTTCGTCCAATCCATCAATTAACATACTACACTCTCATCCATATAAATTCACAGGCCAAACTACTTTACCTACAAACACCATATTTGGTACGAAGATGTAGGACCATGAGTAGGTAAAGGAAAAAATCCGACATTTTGGAAAGTCACCATCTTGTATCCAAAATGGCCGTTAAACCCATTGTTGTATACAGTAGAGAGCTTAAACTACTGGGGCTATTGAATTGAAATTTGGTATAGAGGTACATTATCAACAGTAGGTTAATATAATATTATACAATTTACCCAAGGACGCCATCTTGGATCCAAAACGGCAGACTTAAAATTTCATTTTACACAACCTTTGAGGTAGTAAAACGAAATTTAGTATAAAGCCTAATCATAAGTAGTAGTTTAGGAAAATAAGAAAATGTTTTGGGAAAGTCGCCATCTTGGATTCAAAATGTCCGCCCCAAAAAGCATTTCGACACCGTTTGAGCTAGAGAAATGAAATTTTATTTCAAACTGTGTCTTTACGTGTAAGTCATCACAATATAATCAAATGTTAAAAAAGTCACCATTTTGGATCCAAAATGGCCGCTAAAACCATTGTTGTAAAGAATATACAGGCTAAACGGCTGGGGTTATTGAAATGCAATTGGGTACAAAGGTAGAATATCACCAGTAGGTTACGAAAATATTACGAGATGTGTTGAAAGATGCCATCTTGGATCCAAAATGTCTGCTTAGCTCATTGTTGTATAGAATATACAGCCTAAACTACTGGGGATATTGAAATGAAATTTCGTATAGAGGTACATTATTAACAGCAGGTTAAAATAATATTATTAATTTACCCAAAGACACCATCTTGGATCCAAAATGGCGTACGATAAAAATCATTTTCGACGCCCTTTGAGTTAGAAGCACGAAATTTAACATAAAGGTGTATCATAACTAGTAGTTTAGGAAAATAATAAATGTTTTGGGCAAGTCGCCATCTTGGATTTAAAATGGCCGCCCAAAAATCATTTTCGACACAGTTTGAGCTAGAGAAATGAAATTTTAATTTGAAGATGTGTGTGTCTTCACGCGTAAGTCACAACAATATAATCAAATGTTAAAAACGCCGCCATCTTGGATCCAAAATGGCCGCCAAAACCATTGTTGTTTAGAATATACAGACTAAACTCCTGGGGTTATTGAAATGCAATTGGTTAGAAAGGTAGAATGTCATCAGTAGGTTACAAAAATATTACGAGATGTGTTGAAAGAAGCCATCTTGGATCCAAAATGGCTGCTAAACTTATTGTTTTATAGAATACACAGCCTAAACTACAGGAGATATTGAAATGAAATTTCGTATAGAGGTACCTTATCAATAGTAGGTCAACATAATATTACACAATTTATCCAAAGACGTCATATTGGATCCAAAATGGCGTACGTTAAAAATGCATTTTCCACACCGTTTGAGTTAGAGACATGAAACTTGGTATGAAGGTGTATTATGACGAATAGTTTAGGAAAATATTACAAAATGTTGAGAAAATCACCATCTTGAATCCAAAATGGCTGCCAAACCTATTGTTGTATAGAAAAGAAGAAAAGAGACCCTAAACCGTTGAAGCTACAGAGATGAAGTTTGGCATAAAGGTACATTATCGCTATTTGATTAAGAAAATGTTACATGATGTATACAAAGACGCCATCATGAATCGAAAATGCTGGATCGAAATATGCATTTTCGACACCGTTTGAGCTAGAGATAGGAAATTTGGCATATATTTGCATTACAACGAGTATTTTAGGAAAATATTACAACATTTTAGAAACGTCGCCATATTGGATCCGAAATGACCGTTAAAAAATCATTTTCGACAGCGTTTGGGCTAGAAAAATGAAATTTTATTTGAAGACGTACCTTCAAGCGTAAGTCACAAAAATATAATAGAACGTTAGAAAGTCGCCATTTTAATCCAAAATGGCTGCCCGGAAACCCATTTCCTAAATTTTTAAGCCTAGACAAACGAAATTTGATATGAAGGTGTACCATGAGGAGTAGGTTACAAAAATGTTAAAAAATACCTATGAGGGCAGAGCCCCGTGGTGGGTGGTACAATTGTGATATGGAAGCGCAGACCGCCAGAGAGTGTCTGATTAAGATAAAGGGGGAGGGGAAAGCTCCCAAACCCTGATGTTGGGAGCGCAGCTCCCAGAGGGGTGTGAGAGCAGCGCCCCCAGCGAAGCAAAGCGAGTCTACATACTATATAGCTCCATGGACACTCACTCACTGATTCATTCACTGACTCACCCATATAAATTCACAGGCCAAACTACTGGAGCTACAAACACCGAATTTGGTATGAAGGCGTAGGACCATAAGTAAAGGGGAAAATCCTACATTTTGAAAAAGTCGCAATCTTGGATCCAAAATGGCCACTAAACCCATTGTTTTAAAGAATAGAGAGCTTAAGCCGCTGGGGCTACTGAATTGAAAATTGGTATGAAGGTACATTATTGCTAGTAAGGTACAAAAATATTTTCAATTTTTCTAAAAGTCGCCATCTTGGATCCAAAATGGCTGCCAAACTCATTGTTGTATAGAATACACAACCTAAATCGCTTGAGCTACTGAAATGAAATTTGATATGGTGGTACATTATCAATTGTAGGTTACGAAAATATAACACAATGTACCAAAAGACGCCATGTTTGATCCAAAATGCGGACTTAAAATGCATTTTCCACAACGTTTGAGACAGAGATACGAAATTTGGTATGAAGGTGTAACATAACTAGTAGTTTACGAAAACAATACAAACTTTTGGGAAAGTCGCCATCTTGGATTCAAAATGGTCGCCCAAATATTAATGTAATTAAATATGTAATAAAATATTTAATATAAAATATTTGTAATAAAGGTGTAGGACCATGAGTAGGTAAAGGGAATAATCCTACAATTTGAAAAATTCGCCATCTTGGATCCAAAATGGCCGCCAAACTCATTGTTGTATAGAATAGGTAGCGTAAACGGCTTAAGTTATTTTAATGAAACTTGATATGAAGGTACATTATCGCTAGTGGGATACGAAA